>JAIPRL010003392.1:0-47415 GCA_025469235.1 Pemphigus obesinymphae | reverse complement strand
TAGTAAATTATATGAATAAGAAATATATTGATAAAAGTTCACCTAAGAAAATTCTAAGGAAATTCTTGGAAAATGTTAAGAAAATGATCTTATGAATACGAAATTGATTTTCTAACTAAGATTTTTCCAAGTTTTTTCTTAGAGTATTCTATGAATCTGGCTGATAGTATTCAAGTATTGACTATATATTATAATATAGTAGTTACCTACTATATAATTGTATATTTAAACATAGTCGACCGGAAACGTGAAACCGGCACTTGGTAGACTAAAATAATGTATATTTGAGATAAGAAATATAAAATATTATTATTTAAATAACTGGATAGGTACTCGATTACATTTTTCCATCTTCCGTGTGGGTTGACAGATAACAATAATAAACCGTTTTTAAAATAGAATTATTAAATATAAATAATAAGAAAATTAAATCTGTATTCCGGTCCGGATTCAGGTAAGGCCCGGATTTAGCCAAAACCCATTATATTGTATAATATATAATACGGACCAGACCACACTAGAGAAAATAACACAAATTTTAACCCGGACTAACCCGCACTAAGCCAGGATTCCGGTCTGGTCCGGTCCTGTCCGATCCGGGACTGGATTGATCTCTAATGGCTACACTGTGATATACATTTATTCCTATATGTTACCATTTTTAATACATGTGTGTTTCTAAAATTATATTATAATTAATATTATAAAATCATACGGAGTGAGTGTACTAGTTGTGGCCTATTGAGTTTTATATTTTGTTTAAGAATAATTTGAATATTAAAAATAACTGTAGATAATTGTTTATCAATATAATATGAATATAAAATTATTTATCGCTCATTAGTCATTAATAATATTGAAATTCGAATATTGTTATTATAATTGTACAATAATACGTAAGTCCACTACAATAACATTAAAATTAATTATTTTAGCAAACATTTTAGGTTTTTCAATTTTTTAATTGATAAAAAATAGTTTAAAAAATATATTACCGTAATTTTAGATCACTATGGATATGAGACAGTGACGGATTAAATTTTTTGCCTAGAGGGAAGGCCATTATTTAAAAAATTTACATACATACGTACACATTTTGGTAGAAAGTGGATACGAATGACTTTTGTTCTATTACTTTACAAAACGAGACTTATCAATTATTTCCCAGTAGAGAAATTGGACCCAGTACGCATCTGCAAATAGATATTTCTAGCTATTTTGATAGTAATGTAAATCATTTTTAAATATAAGTTCTGACAACACTAGTGTTATCTGCAATGTTGTTAATCGCTATTTTGTAAAGTTGCAATCACAACTCACTGTGTCATGTCATGTCATGTTATATACATTTAGAAAAAACTATAAAAAAAGTATTTACGTGTAAAGTTTAAAATATCTAGGGGTATATGTCATGACCCTTAGAGACCCCCCTAAACGCTGCTCCTGTTTGATATAATTAAATAATATAATTTGGATCGTTAAACTATCGTTAACTTTAACTTTATAAGATAACTATCGTTAACTTTTAAATACGATTTCATGACTACTGCAACCAAACCATGTTTTTATGTGTACTTTATTCAGAGAGGAATAATTTTTGTTCTTTTTATACCAGAGGCAGAGAGTGATAATTATTACTTATTATTGGTACGTGGTATACTAATGTTTATTTTAATTTTCCTTTTTTTTAAAAAAAAAAAAAAAAAAGAACGTATTATATTAATGTTTATTTCATTCTAGAAACTGCATTTTGCTTGACACGTAACGATAACACGTTACACGATACCTATTTGTCGTATTTATTTCCGTACATTTATACTTTACTTGAAGTGTAAATGTGGTATAGTCGTAGATATATTATTTAAGTGAATATCGAGCATGACCCGTAGTGTCGACGTGTAGCTATTATCCAATATAGGTACACGTGTGTTGGTTTTCGGATTTTAATGGATTTCTGTGTCTTTGCAGCAGTCACCGATGTATGATATTCTATCGGTTTTATTTTTAAATACTTTCGAAACTGAAAAAAAATCGTTTTCTTCTGTTGTCGTTTTATTTCCCCTACATTATACAACCAAAGCATTACTAACACCTGCAGCAGTCATCTCGGATCTCGTAAAATATGTGTGTTTATTTGATTTTTTTTTTAACTCTGTTTCGACAAAATGCTCGTTAACATCCACCATGCGGCGACGTATGAAAAACGATACCACGAATACAAAGACTAATAAATTACTAAAAATATAGATAAATATGCATGGTACCCAAGGATAATGTTATCTAAGTCATGGCACAAAACATCAAAAATCCACAATAGACAACCTCTAGAAAAATCCACGTACCCAAAATATACAATTTATACAGTTTTAAATTGACGACTAAAAATTATATATATTGGATACAAATATAAAATCAATTAAATTAAATTTATTTTATTTTAAAAATAAAAATATAAAATAATCAATATAATGTGATTTTGGAAATCACAAAATTAGATCCTCAAAATCAAAACCAATGATCATTACAATCTAAATTAGAGATTAATATCCAAAGTATTAATCAACCTAAAATTTTTAAAATATAATGCATCGATCTAAACCATTTGAAGCGGGGCGTCCTTGATTGCTCAACGCTGCTTCGTAAAAATGAACAACGCGTGTGTTAGAGGGGTATATTTATTAATTTATTGATGTGAATTTACAATTAGTCATTTATCACATACACTTATACATATATATTGCATGGGTACAATATATTATATAGATACAAATACATAAATCATATAAACATACAGTGGTTACATATATATAGTTTATTCTTTACAAGTTATCCGGACGTAGGATGTGTCCGGTAGGGTCGTCGATATAATTGTCTACCAACTGTCACGCAAATACGTGTGTTTCTCATTCCCTAATCCCGGGAAAAAAGAGTAGGATATTGCGGGAAGAATCCAGGAAGATACCAAAGATTGATCGGCGAGTCTTCAATCGTCAGAGCTAGTTCTGGTATAACTGCTGCATCTTCGAAAAATTCGTCGGTTTCTGCTTCTCCTACTGATCAAGATTTCGATTATAGTTAATATAACGACGTCTTGATGGTTGTAGAAGACATGATGATATTCCGCTTGCTTTGCTTTGCTTCGATGTTGGGTACTCTGTATCAAGCTAATTGCTTCCTTCATAGAGGAGGATGTGTTTTTGAGTGTTTTTGATTTTAGTTGGTAAAGAGATTTGATACTGAGTTAGTTATATGATTAGATGTCTTTTTTTGAAATTATTTTTAGAGGAGGGACGGTTTATAATGTATGATATATTGTTGATGTTTGAGTTTTTGATGCGAGTAGAAAGGATAACTGCATCTTAAGTGATTAAGTCTTTGATGCAGGTAAATGATATAGAGTTCCTGATTGTTTTGTTTGATACGAACCATGGGCTGTTCGTGATTTGTCTGAGGATGGTTGATTGTACACTTTCAAGCTTAGACCAACTTTTGATGGATAGATTAGCGTTCCACATAGGACTTGCGTATAGAATGATAGGCCTGATATATGCTTTGTAAATGTAAAGTTTGATATTGAATTGAAGTGGGCTGTGTGGATTGATTAGAGGGTAAAGGTGTGCTTTTAATGCTTTAGCTTTGTTTGTGGTGTTGTTGATATGTGTGACTAAGTTGAGTTTCCTGTCTATTGTGATTCCTAAGTATTTGATTGTGGGAGACCAGCTTATAGGGGTGTCCATAAATTTTATTTTGTTTGAGTATTATGACGATCTGTGAGAGAATAAGATTGGTTTTGTTTTTGAGGGCTGGATGCAGAGATTGATTTGATCTTGGAGTTTTTTAGTAGCGGTGTTGTTAGTAGTGTATGAGGCGTAAAAAGGGTATCATCCGCGAACAGAGCGATGCTGGCATTCTGATGTTTGGGCATATCATTTATATAAATGGAGAAAAGCTGGAGGGTGAGGCATGAGCCTTAAGGTATTCCAGCTTCGATGGGTCTGGTTGAGGATCTATGTGATCGATGAGTTTCAAGATTATTCCGGCATGCCACACTCTATCGAATGCTTTTTCGATGTCGAGGAGTATAACAACGATTATTTTTCTTGTATTTAATTTGTTGGTTACGTGGTCGATAATGTTGGTGAGCTGGGTGGTGGTGCTGTATTGTGTGCGGAAGCCGAACAGCTCTGGATGAATTTTGAGCATTGTGATTGTGTGTAGCCTGTTTCGGATTAGTTTTTAGAGTGTTTTAGACATTGAGTTTAGCAGGAAAATAGGTCAATGATTTGATGGGTGTTTCGTATTTTTCCCTGGTTTAGAGAGCATGATTATAGAATCCTCTATCCAACGGTCTGGGGAATATTCTAAGCGCAAACAGCCGTTAAATATATCGCAAAGGTAGATGATAGCTCTTTTTCCACTGTGATTTAGCGCGCAGTTGCTGATTCGGTCTAGACCAGGGGCTCTTTTGTTAGGAAGTTTACGGATTGTATTCCAGATTTCTCCTGGGGTAAAGAAGATGGTTTTATTAGGGGAAGGTTTGTTTGT
This sequence comes from Pemphigus obesinymphae, assembly GCA_025469235.1. Taxonomy (NCBI): domain Eukaryota; kingdom Metazoa; phylum Arthropoda; class Insecta; order Hemiptera; family Aphididae; genus Pemphigus; species Pemphigus obesinymphae. The sequence continues at coordinate 42,870 of JAIPRL010003392.1, read as the reverse complement.
ATGCTGAGTAATGGTGTCAGTGAGCATTTGTTCCAGGTTGCTGGGTTTGGAAGTTGTTTTGAATTGGTCGACCATGGAATTCGTAAAAAATTAAGCTTTTTCGATATAGTTGTAGTGGTGGGTGCCATTTCTGTCGATTAGGGAGTATATTAGAGGAGGTTTCCTGACGAGTGATCTGTTTAGTGTAAACATTTTGGACACGTCTTTTGTGTTGTTATCTATTGTGCCTAGGAAGTTGTTCCATTCCTTGTCTCGATGTGAACGGTGGAGGTCTCTAGCAAGTGAGATTAGAAGGTTGAGTATAGTTTTGATTGTCGTGTCTCTGGTCCTCTGCCAGAGAGATCTGAGTCTTTTTTTGCGGTTTATGTGAATTTTGATAAAGTTAGGTAGGTTTTTTTGTAGTCTGTTGAAGAAAAGATTGCGGAGTTTTTCTATAGTTCTTCTGAGATGCATGTGGTGACATGTTTTATGGAATTATTGATTTAAATTTTAGAAGGAGTTTTTTTTCGGGGGGGGGGGGGAGGTAAGCTTTTTCCATGGCTGCTTTGAAGTTTTTCTAGTTTGTAATAATTATTGGTTAAGGTGGTGAGATTCGAGCAGAACGTAGGTTGATATCCAGTATGATAAGTGAGTGGTAGAGGTGTCGAGGAGATTATGAATATTTGCTGTTTGAAGTGGAGTTTTTAGACTCTTGCAGACCACTGTCAGCCAGGTTCCAGGTTTTCCAGCTATAGGTATTTGGGTATGTTTATAGAGGTGGTTTGAAAGGTAACTTGATGATAAGTGAATCTGCGATGGATTAGTATCGCAGTTCCACGGGATTGGGGGGGGGGGCGTTTATTGATGTATTTTTGAAGCAATAACTGGTAATTGAGTAGTTTTATGGTGCTGTTAGTTGGAAGGTGGGTTTCTTTTAGTAGAAGAATATCTACTTTTTTCTCCTGAACAAAGTTAATGAGTTCAAGGCACTTCCGAGTAGCACCATGATAGTTCCAGTACATTATGCGTGTATTATTCATAGTGAAAATTTAAGAGAAGAGGTAGAATAGTCATGATGGTGTTTATAAGAGCGTCTTTAATATTAGTGTTATTTGCTGCGAGATCTTGAACGAGTTTGGAAAACATTTGAATGATGACTTCAGTGTTTTTGGTTTGGGAGTTGGATGCTGAACTTTGTGCTATGTTGTTGGACGGAGCGTTGGCGTATATTATTTTTGGTGGGAGACTAGTCTCTGAGGTAGGGAGTTAGGAGCATTTTTAAATGCTGGTTGTTTTTGGGGTGCGGTTTGTGATTCGTTTGGTTTAGTAAGTTGATTGGTCCTTGTTGAGTGCTCGGCTGATTTGGTAGTGATGAATACAGGGCATTGTTTGTAATTAGCGGTGTGGTGACCGTGACAATAAGTGCATTTGAAGTCTTCATTGATGGTATTAATTAAATGGTATTAACCATCGTTTGCCTGATGGGAGCCGGCACATTTCACACATCTCGGGCAAAGAAGCGGCTCGAGTGGCCGAAACACTAGTAGTCGAAGTATTGTGCGGGATTGGATGATCTGTAGCTTTCAACATTGATAGTGATAAAAAAAAAAGTGAGTGCTCGTTGAAAATGGCTTTGATGGCAGGAGAGTTTGGCATGTGCAATACAAGTTTTCTCTGAATTTTAATAAATTGATGAACAATGGAAACTTCGTAACCTTTCGCTGACAGTTCATCAGTAAGTTCTTGATCAGTTATGTCGGTAGTTAGACCTCTGATAACAACCTTGAGGGTACGTAAGTACGTTCATCTGGACGGGGAAAAGTGTAGAACTCGGTATTGGTGGTGTGAATGTACTTTTGTACTATGCGGAAAATCTCGCTGTCATAAAATTGAATTTTGACATTGTTGTTGCGGAATGATTTGACTTGAATAAAGTTTGCTGGGGTGGTAGTCCTAAGTTTTGGAGCTACTGTGCGCCTGGCAGAGCCAGAGACGACGATTGGTAGTGGAATATATTTGCATGTGTACTAAGTGTGTCCGTTGATTGCTGTTGGTGGAGTTTGTGCAAGAATGGTTGGAACCTGTTTCGTAGTTGGGATTAGAAAGGTTGTCGTAGCCGTTTTCTGAGGACGATGATGAAGACGGAAGATTTATTTCCATTAGAGAAAAGATATTTGAATGAGAGGATCAATTAGTGATTTTTACGTGCCTTTTTGTGGTTTATTCAGGAGATGGAGAACGTTTTTATGTCAGTTTTGGTGATTGCGGAAGATTAGTGTCAGCGCCTGGACGTGGAGCAAGCTTCGGTTTTCTACCCATTGTGTTCGGTGGAGTTGTGAGATGGAGGACCCGGGTTCCTGCCGGTTCAGATTCTACGATTTTGGCCGATGGCCCGAGGTTGATTGGGGAGATTTGGAGGAAGTGTATGGGGATTGCGCCGTGTGAGTTTGCCCGGGTGGGTCTTGTTTCGGCGCCACGCGGGGGATACTCACAGAGCAGCTAAGAACTGGCTGATGGATAGGAGCAATGTCCTAAACGAAGTGGTTTGTCAAAGATGGCGACGGCAAAGTAATATTTAACGTTTGATAGACGGCCGGTGTCACAGCGGAGTGGTTGTTGTAATGTCAAAAGAGATCGATGTCAAATAACATTTTAACCAGAAGACTTCACAAGACGGTGTGTGTGATGATTTTTCGTCAATATCGCTGGTATTTATGCCAATCCAATACGGTATCTCGACTTTTGATTAGCCATGTCTTTAAGTGATTGGCGACGAAGAACAACATTTTATCGCTTGGTGGTCCCATAGTATTTCTTCTTTTTTTTTCTTCCAGAACCACCTGTCTGCGGTTGCCGTCGCCCCTGGTCTATGGCTGCCGTTGTCACTGCTAATCCGGCACCAATTAGTGCTGGGTCGCCTATGGTACAGAGCTGTTTCAAAAATTATTGCTATGTTTTTTGCTTATTTTTTAAATATTGAGGAAAATATCACGCTCTTGAAACTTTAGTACTGAGTCAAAAGATTTTATTTTAAAATAAACTTTAAATGAACAAAAATAAACACATTAATCATGTTACGAAATGTTAGATTTTCGAATCGAACCGAACTGAACCGATGTGTTCGAAAAATTGAATTAAAAATTAAAAATTTTTGAACCTCATTAAACACAAAATAGTTTGAATATCGAAAAAAAACAGAAAATTTAAACCTAATTTATTGAAAAACTAAAAAAAAAATTAAAAATGTTTAAATAAATAGTTTTTTTCTATTTTTAAGATGGATATTAATTTTCTCGGGAATTGAGTACCTATACCTATTATAGACGCATTTTTTTATCGTTTATCAATAATCAATATAATATTATATAATGTATGAAAAATTATTTATGAATCATAATATATTCATATTCCATATGCTTATAAATATAGAGCAATATTTATAAATATTTAAAATATTTTGTAGTAGTATTGATCACTGATTATTCTGACCGGTTTTCGACGTTTGAAGCGAGATACGCGGAAAATATACATTAATCGTAATTCGTATACCAATATTCGAATATTCGTGGTAGGATACAAAAATAAATTGTCTTGTCGTCTTATTGACAATACATTGATATATAATATATATACAGTATTTAGTATTTTGGCGATATTTTTTTAAGGAAAGAAGGAGGTTTTCAGTTCAACTTTTAAATCAATCATGCATTTAATTATTCTAAATATTTAAAATTTTGTATAAAGTTCGATTCGAGTTTGATATTTAAATTCAATATTTCGGTTCAGTTCGGGGTCGAATAAAAATTGCAATTTCGGTTCGGGCTCGGTTCAACCTCAAAAATCTGGGTTCCTAACATCACTAATAAATGTTATAAATATAAAATATAATAATTATAATAATATATATTACATATTCCTAAATTCAGGGACTAAAATTGAGTGTAGTACGACACACTTTGTGTAATACGAAATGTTAAGTATGTAGTAGGTACGAAATTAAAAAGTGTGTATTGGCTCTAATTTTTATATTATGGTATTTGTTTTTAATTTTACATTTTTTATTAAATTATTTTATTTAAACATATTTTTAAAAAAACTTCCAAGATGTATCATCAGCAAAATCTAAAATACTAACAAGTGTCAAGTAATACGTTAACAGCTATTGCAGACTATACTATATTTCATAGATGATAAAGGTGTACTTTTATCATCAGAAAAAAAAACCCGTTTTCATCGCTTGCTTATAATCTTTTATTTAAATTTACATTTGTATTTCAATACAATTTTTTTTTAATTGTATAAATAGCCTATTTATGTGTGAGATACCTATGTAATAACTCAAAATAATTTTAAATAAATAACTAACACAACCTATTTATTATGAATATAAGTTTTCGTAACATAAATGAACACTTTTTATTTTTATTTTCTGATGAGCTGATTAAAACATAACCCCATTCAATCAATAACTAAAATTAGGCCTCTAAAATCCTAAAATGTGCAGTACAAAAAAGTATGCCTCTGCCGAAATCCTTTAACTACGATTAAAAATATACTTAATTAACTATATATACGTATTACGTATATATTATAGTAACGTTATAAAGTTAACAATAAGTTAACTTTCCTATATATTAACTAGTTGATTCACATTCTTCGCTTGTTACTTTATTTTTAAAAAATTAAAATCTTTGTAAATTTTTTATTTGTAATGTGTTTTTGAAATTTCGACAATGTAATTATACGGAAAGCTGCAAATTTAAATTTTTAATTTTTAAAAGTCGAATTATTTGAAAATAATAATATGCCCGGCTCGGCCGATGTTCGATCGTCCGGAACAAATAATACTTATGACTTATGTGTCGGCTAAATTAGTCGAACTACGAGTGGGCTGGCGGACAAGCGTGATATATGTTTAGGACGTGCAAATCGTCGAGTTTTCTCGAGTGTATAATTGAGGTTATACCTAATGACCGGTAACCGGTATAATTTATACCTAATACCAGGTATACCTGTATGTATATATTGTCGTACTAACGATCCGAATTGCCGATGGCGGCGAATCGTCGCCGACGAGAACAAATACGATTAATATTGTCCGTCGGATGCGTGCATAAACGCGCGTGTATCGTTTTGCATTATAATGATAATAATATAATGTATATTAATATGCGGTGAATACAATACGATTTCGTTTTTTGTAACCGTACACGCCAGTTGTATAGTCCGTATTTCTCGACTTTTGTAGCCGAACTTTTTAGATATTTTTTTTTTTTTTTCTAGCGAGGCCGTTTGCTCATTGACGGCGACAAAAGATACGTGTTTAACGTACTGTATAATGTTGTATATTGTTGCAGTCAAACGACAACCTGAAGTATATTATATTATAATATGACGTATTTCGTGCGTGCCACATTGTCCAGACCTCGCGGCCCCGTGACGTTTATCGGCCATTATGTTTATTAGGTGGGCATTATCGTGTAGCTGAACCTATATAACGTTCGAAGAGAGAAAGAGAAAGAGAGAAAAAAAAAAAAAGGAACAGTCATTAACGTCACCACGGGTGCACGAGTATTACCGATACCTCGTACATTATTTTACTTTAACCATAATATTATTCCCAATGCAAAATAGATAGGTATTATCACAGTTAACACATTTATTCCCCGTGTGCGCATCTCCTCTTCACCCGCGGCCTGTAACGAACGTAGTTCACCACTTTACAATGGTCCAACATTTTGTCATTCGGATTCGAATTTTGATGGTGATCAAGTGAACAAACAATTGAACATAGATTATAATAACTTAAATCATAATATAAATAATATCAAATATAATTTATTACAGTTATATAATATGTGCACTATTAAATAATTAACAAGTAAATACGGGCAAAAATACATAAGATAATGTTGGCCAATAAGAAGCGGTGAACTACAACAGTGAGGACAACGAGCGTCTAGAGACAGCGCCTCTTATCTTATGCTATTTTCTTATCAGTTATTACAACATGCTATCTCCACTATATCACTTAATACTTATCAGTTAACATTTCATCAACAATAAATAATTAATTAACTTTACATAAACTAAACAGAATTAAAATATTATTTATTTTTATTTGTTAATAAATAAAAGTATAGGTACCTATTGTACACAAAGAAAAGACAATGTTAATAATAATAACAAAAAGTTATCAGGTACCTACTGAAAACGATAAAACAATAACTGGGGTAAAATACATAAAACATACCTATATCGAAACCCAATTTATTTACCTTGGACTGAAGTAAAATTACGGAAAACTGTTTCCTACTCCATAATTAAATAAAATTATGAATAAAGAATATATATATATTTGAATTTCGTTTTATTGACCGATTCTATGAGTGAAATTGATATGTGATAGCTGCAGTAGCACTGTACGATACTGATAAAAAAAAAAAAATTATATGAGATAAGAGGCGCTGTCTCTAGACGCTCGTGTGAGGAAATATTTTAGCGGGTTGTGCGTATCAAAGATCTGTGATAATACCTATCTATTTCGTCATGACAAATACCTATACGTGTCTTGGCCGGGCTATAAACCTCGGGAGATATCACGCGCGATACTACCTATAATATGGCCACATAATATTATGCTTTTGAATCGGAAAGGACAAGGGCGGGAGTGTCTGACGACTTTATTATATATAATATTACACTTAAGTGCTAAACGCGTTTTATTTTAACGCGACTTTTCAAAATGTTTAAAATACGCACAAACGGGCAGATATTTCGGTTAAGTGTTTTTAATATACACGCGTATATTGTCATCGAAACAATAAATATGTATACCTATTATATTATTTATAATATGTCGTGGACACCTTTGGTATACCGAGTGCGCGCGCGTGTATACATACCTAACCGGGTGTCGTTTTTACGGGTATTTAACGCGAGAGAATTGTCCTTTTTTTTTTCCTTGTCGGTATTATATAAAATACAGTGTGTACAATTCATAAAGGTGTATACAGTGTGTGTTGACGATATAGGGCTAATATACATTGTGTGCGCGCGCGCCCGCGTTTTAAAACGATTTTGCGATTTTAGTACTAATTCCGTTATTATGTCGAAACGCGCGTATAATATTTCGCATTATTACGATCGGTTTTATTATATCATATTATATTATTATGGTTAAAGGATATCGCGGGCATTATGCGCGTAGGTATTATTACGACCGGATTTTTATTTTCTGCTTCTGTTCCTCCTCCTCCTCCTCCTCCTCCTCCTCTTCTTCTTTTTGGGATGCTGTAGCCACGCGGACACGTAGATTTACGACCTCGTACTGCGCGGGCCGTTCTCCGGCGACCTTATCCGTCGAAAAAAGAATATAATAAAGTTTTTTAACGTTTATATGTTTTAACGTATAATATACGTATATAAGTGTTTCGTTTCGTAAATACGTATTATTTTTTTTTTTTTTTTTGCGTCATCCACTTGCCCACCGTGACACTGCAGCAGCCGACACACACCACCGTAATATCGTTATTGCATTATATACGGTCCAGCGCGGTTATATCAACTCGGAACGATTTTTTTTTTTTTATCGGTCGTTTAGAATATTATTGCTACGGTTGCACGATTTTTTTTTTTTCCGGCGGACGAACGGTCACCGCCGGACCGTCTTAAAAAGTTTACAATAAAAAATAAGTCGGTATCGAAAAGCCCGTATATACACGACGATGATCTCGAGTTACGATATAGAAATATATATTTATATTGTATGAGTTACAGGATGTGACCGGACTATAAATGACCGCCACCAGAAATCCAAATCCCGCGAAATGCAACGTATACACGACCATCGACCATTTTTATTATTATTATTAGTCGTATTTTTTTTCATTTTTAATTATACTTACGCGTTTGTGCACCGTGCATAATATAAAATATTAATTTATAGCGATTTAAAAATTAAACAGGGCGTTAGAGGAAAGCCCACTCTGTTGGCCTGCTAAATTCACGGTTTTTAAACAATAATCTATAAACATTATAAAACAAAACGAATAGTATATAGGTATAGGTATGTATATCTCTCTGGATACCAAATCAACAGTCGTAACTATATGTACTTATAATTATGGGCAGACCGAATCAACGGGTACATTATGTGTCTAAAAATATGTTTAAAATTTTATTAAATTAAAAAAAAAAAAAAATTAATTCTATAAAGTCACTTTTATACGGTGTTCGTCAATTTCGCCGAATATTTTAGATTAGTTGCAATGTAGACACCCACATCTTTTGCGCCGGTAAATTTATCACTGATCAGAAAGGTATACTATACATCAATAATTGCGACAGTAAAATATCAGGCGTACGGTACAAGTTACGGCGATTCGGCTATTTATGCAGCAAAACATGAAAACATGACAACGAAAACGTAAATTTGTTATCAACGTAACAACGTTATCAATGTGTTATATCCTGTGGTTGTATGCGCAGTTGAAAGTATAATATTATTTTTATGATTTAGGTTTATATTAATGTATAGGATAAGTGTTTATGTGTATTTTAATATAATATTTATTTACTACATTTCATATACAAAGTACGAAAACTGAGTAGAGTTAAGATTAATATTGATAAAAGTCTAAATATTCCTCAATATCGTCTGGCGCAATTGGTGTATAGGTACCTACCTAAATATCGACCGGCGCAATTGATTTATTATAATATATCCTTTTTATGAATTTCATTTAAAAAAAAAAAAAAACCGGCGGTTAAATATTTATAATATTTTAACAATTTATTAAAGTTTGTAATATGTAAATATTTTTCTCTTATTTAACCAATGTTATAAAATTTTATTTACATATGATTATAATATAATAATTAATGTGTATATTGAAGGTATAGGTATAATTTATATGGCCTTTACAATACAATATCTCAAAGGGAGGGGAGCTGGTGAATCTATACCGGATAAGTAGTTTTCATTAGGCACTTGACTAACGTTGACCATAGTAAAAAAATTAATTTTCTGAGTATTGTGAGATTTAAAAGATAGTTATTTCTAATTATCTTTTAAAATTTGAACACATTTTTAAATTACAGTCTTTTGTGCTCCTAAAAATTTAACTTAACAATTATCATTTAAAAATATAAATTAGTATTGACTGTATTTATATTATATTATTATATTTTTGGCATTTAGTATTTCAAGTTATTGCACTATAAGTCCTGGTTGTTCTGTTACATTCTGTATTATACGATCATATCGAAGCACTTAAGGTTCATTACACGTATATACGGTATTATTGGCAAACCTCTTAGTCTCTGTACTTATATACATCGCTGCAACCATAATATATTATTATGTAGGTTTTACGATAAATATTGCACCGTAAAATAATGTTCCGCGTTTTAACATCCCGCCTGGAATTTGCGGTACGGGGAAATTCGCCCATAAAGAATAACATTATTTTATATATTATATTGTAAAAATCGAATTTTTATTACCCAATTGGGCGAATACGTTAAAACGGATATATGACATCCGATTAATGTATACTAGAAAATACAAAACGAGCAATCATGTATATATATTTTAGGGCTAGATATTGGTTGCAGCGGTTGCTCCGGACAGAATACTGATTTTGGTGACTACAAATTTTAACCGGTGGTGTATATGAATAATTCTTTAAATTTTTTCTCGCTAACTGTTCAGTGTCATTCAAAATTAATATCACGAAAACTGCGAGAGAACGCTATAATAAGGCAGACAGAGATGAGCAAACACTGGAAATTTTAAGTAAAAATTCCATTGAAACTAGAAGATTGGAGACCACGAAATGAAATCATTTAAAAAATCAAGTTGTCTCACCGTATATAAAATATATCCGAGAAATCGAAATACCCTTAAATAAAAAATATCTTTATTAAAAGTAACATTATACGAATCAAAATGTTCCACTATGGATTTAAACAATCGAATGTGAATACGAATGTAGCCACACGATCAAAATACTCCAAATAAAATTATAAATTTACCCATAATATTTCCATTTATCTGTATTTTTAAATGACAAGTATTTTGATTAAAACAATCCACTATCAAGAATATTTGAAAATCTATAATAAATAGCTATAACGAAAAATGCATTTGGTTTTTTCACGATAATTATGACAATAGTACAATACACCACACAAGTTCAAATCGTTATAAAAATCGACTCAACTTCTTTAAAATATTTTAAAAATAAATACGCGGGGCTGTAACGGTGCTGATGGTGCGTAAAAATATGGGGAAACTATCTAAAATATATCAAAGAGTAAAACTACATAATTGGTGTACTGTATACCTAATATATTATATAAAATATATACACTCGTGTAGTCATATATACTATATTGACATATAATTTATTGGTAAACAGTGAAAATAGATTGCAACGAGGGAATCGCGGTGTAAACCGCACGCGACTCTTTTATTTATTTACATTTTTTTTACGATCATTTTCTATACAAAATGCACAAAAATTAGTCAATCGTAAATAACAGTGACCAAAATTGGATTACCCCGTTGCCCTGCATGCGTCTGACACTGCAAATATTTACTACTCTGATTTGGCCGCTTCTGCTGCTGCGACGACGACTTTTATATTCTCTTCCATGAGCCCCGCGCGCGGCCCGTCGCGTGTGCGCGTTCCCCGCCGTAAACAACTCAAATGCATTTTCCCGCTCCGCACGTCGTTTTTACGGTCCGATTGCGACAAGCAGTATATTATATTACATATATTGCCATTTAATCTCGGAAACTTTGTATTCAATTATATGTACATATTGTAAAAAAATGCCAATAATATAATGTACTAGAATGGTGAATGGAAAAAAGGCGAACTCCTTGCAAAGAGGTTGTAAAAAAAGTAAACAATCTCTTTTCCTTTTATAAATCTTACGACTTTCTGGTGTACACTTGCAGTATTATACGCGCGAACGAACATTATTTGCTAGTGTCGTTTGAAGTGTCGTAAATTCTATTGGCAAAACACACAGCTACAATACTACTGAAGCAGGTTGTCGTTTTTTGTATTTTCGTTTAGACTTTATAAAAAAAGTATACTTTTTTCTTATATTAAATACGAAAAAACAATCCGAGTTTAATGTTATTTTATGTTTATTAGTTATAGTTATTACGTATTAGTAGAGTCAGGAGTTATAGTTATGTAATATATTCTAATTAATCACGTCATCAACCTAATTAAATAGGTACCTATTATTGATATTATTAAAAATGATACCACATTTATAACCTTGATAACGGTACCATTAGTGGTTAATTCCGTGTTGGAAGTAATTTAGATAACAATTGCTTATCAGTTATCCTATCTAGATAAATCTGTATTGTATTACCTATATCTATAATGGAATATTTGTATTTAATCATACTTACCTAGATGACTGTCAACAAATTATTTAGTATTTAGATATAATTTTTTGTAAAAGTGAAATAAAAAATAAAAATAAAAACCTTTTTATATTTTATTTTGTTTTGTTATAATGATTATTTACTAACAATTTAGTCATTATGTTGATATATTTTTTTTATGACAAAATATAAAAAGTTATAATATACAAGATATATTAAAACTTATAATATTATTTATATTATAACTAATATTATACTTTGACGCTTTTTATATATATCATATAATTGAGCAATTATTTAAAAAAACAATATGATTTATCTGATATTTATCTATATTTATATTAAATATGTTTATTTTTATTTAGATAAAATTAGTCAAGATGAATTGTATATGTTCAGATATTAGGTCTAGATTATCCGTAAAAAAAATTTTAGTTCAATTCTAATTCTATGGTTCAATTGCAATATGGTAATCAATTGATTGATAATATTGTCTACAGAAGACAATAGATCTATCTCGTAAATTAAAAACACCCAAAGTCAGTGAGACAAAATTTAGTTTATGGGATATTTTATAGTTTATTTTCTACTTTGTATTATAAAAGTTTTTTTTTATGCATATATATGAATGATCTCATAAGAAATTGAAATTTTATTAAGGGGCCGCAGCACCTGCGATTTTTAAGGGGTTCTGTGTGGGCTTTTTTTTATGAAATTTTAGGAAAAATAATAATGTAACAATTTATAGATTTTTATTTTTAAATTAATCTAAAAATAGCTCCGTACTCGTAATTCTTTCTATTGTTGTGTAATAACGATATTTCCGCCTAAAAGCGGGATCAAATTATGGAACTTTAGAAAGTCGAATTTAATACCTGAAAACAGATTTTAATTTATCATCCTATCTTCTAGGGATAATTTGAGGCATTTTTCTTTATTATTATAAATTTAAATATAATCAATTGTATCAATTGCATAAAAAAATATCTAATTTCAAAATGATTATAAAAATGACTGGTCAAAAAGTTTTGAAATTGAACCACTTAAATATAGTAAATATTTGGTATAAATTTTAAATTTCTAGCATAATTTAAAAATAAAACATTTTTGACCATTTATGGTTACGCTTAAAAAATAACGTAAAAAATCTAAAAATGATCACTTTAAAATACTAACTAAAAAAAAATTTTCTAACAAAAAACTCTTTACTCAAAAACTCCTACTCGACACTTATCCAAAGAAGTGAATACTAACGTTTTTCGAGATTATTTAATATAATTGGTATAGTAAGGTACGATTAATTGAAATATAATAATAAAATCGTAATTATATGAAATATATTCAATTTTCAATTCTTAAACCCCAAAATTATTCCTTATATCATTAAAGGCTTGAAAATCTCTAAATCAATAATTTTTGTTATGTGTACCTGAAAATTGAAAAAAAACCCATCATTGTAACACAATTTCGATCAGAATCGAATAATATAAAATATTTTGTGTTATATATATCTACCGTATATTTGTATAAGTGCGCAATATTGTAAAAAAATTTAAATAATTTAAAATTAAACAAAAGACTGTTTATATAAAACGTTTTCAAATGTTTTTTTTACCAAAAACGGAACCTAAAAATAGCTGTAAGATGCAAATATAAGTTATCATCATAGAATTTGTGTGCTCTATTATTAACTACAAAATGTGTTGTGCAATTTTATTCTATGTATATAGTAAACAATTCAATATTATTAAAAAGTATCTATGCAATGTCAGTAATAATATAACATAAGTACATAAATACGGTTGTGATCTATGTATATCTTAATCGGGTAAGAAATATTAAGATGCCTCAAAATAATTTCTCTCTCGCACATAGGTCTAAGGTTTAATAGTTGCGGCAATGATAATTATATAATATAATATAATATAAATGGATCACCGTGAAAAATTGTCCGTCAAATCATGCTGGTTTTTGTTGAACTTTTTCTTCGTGACATAATATCCTCAATGGACATTGGCTGTCAGTCTGCTCCATCCCTCTATGTTCTGGGCTTTCCAGAACAATTCCACTGACGTCTCTCTGGAGTCCATTCAGACATCTGCAGATATTCTGCATTCATGATAAACATGTTCGTCCATGACCTCGTTAACCGGCTTCCGTCTTTTTTTGAATAATTAATGCTGATTAAAAATGTTATAGGTATTCAACGAACAATTATTTAAAGAACGAAATTATTATTGTAATATTTTAAATCGATTTATGAAAACATTTAAAAGTATACATGAAAAAAACTCACAATAGCATTGAGCAATTTTAACGAAAATTAAAAATAATAGACGCACACCTTTTGTTTGTTTAAATATTTTTCGATAACTACTTCTGTTACTATTCTAGTCGGCCAGCATAGTTTTATTTTTTTAATTTTTATTAATATTGTGTATCGGCCAACATTATTTTAAATATAATGTTATATATATATATATATATCTATATAAACATAGAACAAAACTTTTGCTACTTTTTTCATGGAAATTAATAAATAAGTAGATATATGTAATTTATTTTTGTTACACTTTTAGCTCAACTAATTTTTCTTTTTATCTTTTAATATTTAATATATCCACTACCAGAATTCCACTCTTTGAGGGGAGTGCTTCGACTCCGTACTGAACGGTTCAAAAATTGTTTTTCTTTCTATCATACATACCCATTATAAATATAAAACAATTATATTAATATTTGTTGTTGATTGTTAATATTGACGCTAATTCGCGGTTTATCTGTTCTAGATTTTCATGCATGAATTTCATTTTACTGTTACGTACGTCACGAAATGATAAAAATATACAATATAATTTTATAATCGTACCTATATATGAAATAAACTTGAGAACTTGTGACCGTAATGACTAAGCTATATTTTGTGTGATAGGTAATATTTTGATTACAATTGCAATTGGATAATATTTATTTCACTCTCCTATAAAATATTTTGATAATTATGTAGCTGTATAGAGTACCTACACATAATACACATATATATCTATATTTTTATTTTTATTTTTATTTCTATAATGTGATTTATTTTATTTGTACCTACATTGTTATTAATGTATACTTTGAAAATTATTCAACATAATAAACATGTTTTTTTTTTTTTTTATAAAATTGTAATAGTAACTATAATTTTTACTATAAAATAATAATTATATTTCGGAGAGTATCTTGTATCTTCTATGTATCTTTGAAACTTGTGTCTCGTATCTTTTCTATAATAGAAATGAACAGATATCTTGTATGGAGATACCCAAAATGAATGAATCTTGCCCAACCCTGATTTTTAGTAATATTCCAAAAAGTAAAAATGGAATATAATTATATTATACGATGAATACTGGCACGCTTTCTTGATAAGTGCCTTACGTTTAACATATTTCACGTTATATAGTGACCTAATAGAATAGTCATAAATCAACACAAACCATGACTTAACTAAAAAAAAAAAATCCTTTAAGTTAAGCTTGTCAGTATACTTACGTCGGTATATATATATATTGGTATACAGAGAAAGAGCAGTAATTCATACATCTAAAAGTAAAAGAAACACGAATATAATATTATAATATACGTATAATCATAATAATCGTTGTTGGAGTTCTTAAAATAATATTGTTGTTGTTCGTTTCACAAGTCGCTCTAATACAACAGTAAATCTATTTGATCAAAATGTTTATTTTGGGTTTCTTTGTAACTGAACTGATTGGACGTCATGGTAGGAATGATAATATATTCATTATTATAATGTATACATATATACATACATATTTAGAGTATGCACTTATCAAAGTCTCAAATGGAAAAAATAATAATTATATTTCCGCTAGTTAAGAAATTCTTGTATATTATAATAGTGGACAATTTTGATCAAAGCAACGTTTTTCAAAAAATCTGATAATAAAACCGCAAATTTTTATTCGAATAACCCAAAAATCTAAATTTATATTGTTACTGATTGCATGCTTGTAATACATTTTTAATGTTGATTTTATATCATATTTTTTGTCAATTAAAACCAATCAGTAATTTTACTACAGTCACCTCTAGCCATGCATAACGAGAATATATTAGTTTGTTAAATTGTATTATTTGTGACTTTTTCTTTATGTGTTTTATGAAATTTCAGGTAATTTCAATGTCGAGGACGAGATGAATAATGTATACGTTTTGAAAGCACGTTCTACGAAATGTAACGCGACGTGGATATTTTTTGAAAAGCTTTCAGTATGGTAGACGCTGAACCAGATGTCACTGTAGCCGTGAGTTATATAAACTATTCGCTAATGAAAAACATCGGCCAATGAATATTAACAATAATTCTGGTCGAGAATGAAAAGATGTTTTATGTGCATTTTTTCAATAGGTGGATAACTCTTTTATCCGAACAAATTATATTCAACATCAATGATCTATCTTATGAGCTTATAATGGCTGTCTTAAGAATTGAGGACAGTATTCAAAAATATAAAAAAAGTGTAACAATTTCATGGAATTAAAAGTTACTCTTCCGTTAGCATTTGTACATGTAGATAAAATTAGACTTTTTCTATTGTAAAAGTTTATTTTAAATTCAAAAACTTTCTTATATGTGAAATTATCAAAACTTTAGTAATATTTAATACATAAGTACAAAATTGTAAATAATAAATAACATATACAATATAATTAGGGCCACTTAAAAAAATATTTAATTTGGGGTAGAGAGTGTCCTTATAAAAATGTCAACTTTTTCTGTAATTTGTCGACTTATGTTTAAATTATGCTGACTGGCTCGATGATTCACTTTACCAATTTACCAACGAATTTCCGACATATTTCCTGAGTGATGGGGGGGGGGGTAAACACCCTTCCACATCCCTCTCAAAGGAAGGCTCTGGATATAATGGAACATGAATACTTAATAGCTTGTTTCTGTGAATTTTAAATATTAATTTGAAACGGAATTTAGAACCGTTTGTTTTTTTCAAGAATTTCGGTTCTGGTTTAGTAAAAATAATTTTCTTAAAAAAAATTCTTAAATTCTTAAGTTCCGGTTAGAACAGATTTTTAAATTAACCTTCACTTAATAAGATCAACATAGAGTTGTACTATTACATTGAATTATAATATAAAGTATAGTTTGGATTACAAGGAGTTCGTTAAATAAGTAAAAGTTTTGTTTCCGGTTTTTCACATTCAATTTTCAGCGAAATAATCTTAATTTGATTTCAAGTCCTAATTTATAACATGTAGTTTATTAAGATAAAGAAAGAAGAAATGCGTTTGGTGGGCATAAACAACATTTTGGACAGCGTAGGTACTCTTTAATTACAAATCATATTACTTTAATATACGTATATATATATATATATATATATATATTATTTTAAATTTTGATTTAGTATTAACATTATAATAGTTCTCCGCATTCATCTATTTGTTATTATGAAAACTTAGGTATTTGAACATTTATTCATAAAATATTCATCCACAATGAATGAACTGAAATCAAACTTTAAAATCGTTCTCCCAAAAAATATTCAATTCACAGATAGGTATTACATAGTACATTTTCATTCTTGATCAATAAATTATACCATAAATTAAATTAAAATTTAATACAGGTAGCCCCCATTCGGATTAAGAACAAAAACGAAAACTCGCTATACACTGCGTGCTTCAAATGATGCATGTACAACAGATTTTAACTTTATTCTCATGTGTTAGCCTGTAAAATATGACTTGATATCGTGTCATTTTAAACACATTATTTAATTATGCAAGATACACAAATAAATTTTTTTTTAGGGAAAGAGTATACTGAAACGACGACTTTTTGGAAATGGAAAATCTCCGGAAAAGCCAGTGGTAGCGCCTCCAAGTCATGATACCCAGGACTGTGAAAGCGTGGGCAAACGATATGTGACGTTCGACGAGACAATTTCGGTGAAAAATGAAAAGAATTTGATCTCTAAGAAACCGATGAAATTAGAAATCGTTATAGAAAACTGGAAATCCGACCGAGTGATTACACCGACCGAAATAATTGAACCCAACCTCGGGGTCGTGCGACGACTAGTCAACGAATACAACACTATCGAGGAAGTTAGTACATGACATTATCATCCTATTTTCAAAATCTCTTTTATTCTAGTCAGAGGAGTCCGTAGGGAATTGAGTATAGGAATACGACTCTCCTATTTACGAGTATTTATAAATAATTAGCATAAAAAACAAATTCATGTCTATAGTAATTAATCGTTTATAATATGTTTAAAAAAAGACCCTAGATAATAGTTGAATTTTTAAAATGCTAATATATTTATTATAATATTATATAACCCGGTTCAATTCATCTGAGTTTCTTATAATGAGGTATAGGTATTAGGTATATTCTCATAGTTTTGAAATTTATTAAAAACAGTGCATAAAACATAAATACAATTTTAAATAATTTTATGGCACTCATGAATTACAGTAAATATAATTAGGAAATACTTTGTCTATAGCATACTGCATATAGTATACTAAATTCTTACCTATTTAAATACATTTTTACAGATGCCTTTGATTTAAATTAGTACATCACTGTGTTTATATTAGATACGCTCTAAAATACGTTATTATATTTTTACTAGTGGTTTTAATTTCCAAAAATACTTACTTATATTTTGACATTTTTGTTTTCGTAATATTACACTCGTGTTATTTTTTTAGAATTTCGGATATAAAATTACCGTTTTTAAAATAAAACATAGATTACACCGGAGATAGTGGAATATTAAAAATATCCTGGTTTTTAAAGTAAAAAATCAAAAATTTAATACTGGAACGAGTTTTGAAATTTTAAACTGTTTTGGTTTTCAGTTTCGGCTTTTAAATATAGGATCATAATCTTCGACTAAATATTAACTAAGTTTGAAATTACATTATTAAATAATCAATAAGGTTTTGAGTTACTTTGGAGGTTCCTCGGTCAATTCAAACGTTTGGCTCCAGTTTCGTTTCCGATTCCTATTTTGGTACTTCAATTATTTTAGTGTTATAATCAGTTCCAATGTACCTAAATTATAAATTTCCTAAATAATTTATTATAATTTAGTTTCCATAAAGTGTATAGTGACATATTTTCGTTTTTGCTCATAAAATTTGGAATTTGGGAATTTTATTGATTTTTATTTTTTGTTTCATTTATCCTCAGCCATTAACCGATAATCCCGAAATTGATTCCACATTAATCAAGGAGGATAGCTTTAAAGAAGCTTCAATGGAAATCCGAACAGATCATATTCCGCTCTGCAAAGCGTTTGAAACGGTCAACCTGACCCCCGATGATTAGTAATACTGAATAAAAAAAGAAGACATCGGTCGTATTTTAATCGATAAAATAAACATAAATTTTTTGCACTTTTTTTCACTTTGAAATATTATTATATCGATAATGTTATTTATTTATAATTAGAATAGCCGGGATATTATATTTAATATCCCACTATCGTGTACACACTGCAATACAATTATTTGTTTTGTTTACGTTTGTAATGATTTGTGTCTTATTTGTTATTCTGTGAACGTTATTTGTGTACGTAATATTGTATATGTTTATACAGAAAGCGACATCGGGGTTAAAGTCAATTGACGGTAAGTTGACATTGTCGACCCCAAATTGTTTGCAAAATTGTGGCAGGGTAAACGATCTTATAATTATGTTCAACTCAAAATCGGCGAACGAGAAAATGGAACAGTTGGACACTAAAATCGTAGTTTTGTAATTATTATTGATTTCGAAGACTTAGTATGAAAAGATTTAGTATATTTTATAAAATTCACTTTTTTACCAAAATTCCTGAAAAAGGCGCATTGTTGTATTCTAAAATTAAGTACCTAATAAAAGTAAAAGATTCTATCTAACGAAAATTCAGTTTATTTGTTTAAAATAGAATAATGTCATACCAAGAAATAGTTTGGTAAAGTTCTATTCGATGAAATTAATGAAAATGTTCAATCTAGAATATTCGTTACAAACAAAAAACTTCTAAATTACGATAATTATTTTACTGTTTCAAGCATGAAAAAGTTATATCTAACGTTTGTTATTATACTTTTTTTAATATAAAATACTATAAAAATTTTCTATCCAGTGTTTTATGTATGGAATTTATCATAATAATTTTTTTTTTTTACAGTAAATAATTAATTATAAATTTTAACTAATAATTGAAACATGTTGAACATTTTCAAAAATTTATGAACACTTTTGTTTCTATAGAATAAGTAATAAATGTATATAAATATTATAATCTTAAAATAAAGTTCTCCCAAAAATATTTCAAAACACGAGATAGAATCTTTTCATACTAAGTCCTAGATTTACATAATTTTATAATGTCTTTAAAACTAAGTATCTAATAAAATCATGGTTTTACAAGTAAAGATCTATTTACTTACTGGAGTTATTATATTTACAGTGTAGTCATTATACATATAATTATCTGATATTTACTAAAGTCCAAAAAGTTAATTTTAAGAGCAACTGTTTAGATTTACTTAGTTTAATACCGAAAAATAAATCTTGGGCTTCAAATAAAAGAGTTCAAATAACCAATTTTGAAAAAACAGCTTTTTTGTCTGAAAAACGTTTTAATGTGACTTAGATAGTTAACTAGAATAAGAATGTTCTAACTCTTTATAGGAACTCTTATCATTTTATTATGACGATCAATAGATAGATAACACAAATTAATTTTTAATATTTTGTAAAATAAAATAGTTTTATCCAACACACCATTAGAATAAATAAAAATCTAAATTAAATAAAATATACCATTGATACAATAATTTTTCAAAATAAATAGTTCTATATCTGAAGAATAAAAAAGTTCTGCGTGTATACTATTTAAATTTCGAATAAAAATAGCTAAAATATTTTCATTTTTTTTCTCAATGAAATCAATTTATAAAACAGATATTAAATTAAATTGAAATTTTTATTTTCAATAAAATTTATTGCTCTCAATCTGAGCAATTGTTGAAATATTTGAAATTTTAGTGGTAAAAAATCTTTCTCCTTAAAAATGAATAAATATGATAATAAAATTGAACTCTTTTATTCTAAGACCACAGTATCGCATAATTTCAGCTTAAACCAAATACGATTAGTAAATCGATTTATTCGAAGTAATTTTTTATAAAACATTTTGAATGGTCTGTAAACAATGTAAATCGAATATTGACTTGATACAAACGGTCTACAAACGTTGGTATAAAGATAAGTTTGTTATTTGTTAAAATTTATTGATTTTTATAATGAGTATAATTTTAAAATTAATTTTCTCATCAAAATTGTATTTTAATTTATTTTTATTATGATTTGTGGCATAATAATAATAAAATATTATTATGCCATAACGATATTGGCGTACAATATAAAAACAAATGTAAATTATTTTTCTTTCCATGCAATGTATGAATGTAGTTTAAAATTCTTTACGTTAGTTTTCCATAATGAAAAATGTCTAATAATTTGAATGTAATATTAAAATATATATAGTATATATTTACAATAATATTCATTTTACATTAAAATCTAAAATAGTAATAAATATATCAATCTATATACTAATATATGTAAGTATAAACCCTTAATTTTATCCTAAATATTTCACAGAAATAATCTTATATATATATATATCTTAGTTACACTCATATCCTCTTCTCGACAGCACATTAATCTAATTCTATTTTCAAAGAGAGTACTTACTCGAGACAGGTAAGTTTAAGAACAGTCATAGATTAGAAAATGCATATTATGTTTAAAAATATAATAATTAAAAATTATATTATATATTTTAAATGTTTAGTAACAACGAATATTTCAAAAAATTCGTTCAATTAAATTTGGTTGTAAAAATATCAAACACAACGATTTTCAAAGATAACTTTTCCTGCAGTGGCGTAGCCAGGATGTTAATTTTGGAGGAGGGCTGATCATTTTTATATGGGGGAGGCTTAAATAAGATCCTCCATAAGTTTGGTATGCCAATGCCGTGGCTATACTTTTAGGTTTGGTCTCTATACATCTTTTCACTTACTAAACTGCGTAAATAATTTAATTATAAGTAATCTTTACTATTGATTTTATAATATACGTACTTATATTGTATAATATATTTTATAATATTATGAAATTAATTATCTTAATTTTAAAAGAAAAAATTGAGGAAATTATGAATTGGTTTTTGTACTAATAAAATGTAAAATAACATATTAAAAATGTGATGCTATGTAGTACACAGTGATGGATCTAAGAGTTATATGCTGGTCGGAAAATTCAGAGAGAGGCCCTAATCCATAGGTTTAATTTGGTTCTGTATATTACGAACCGGGTTATGGCTCTGGATCCAGAGTTCGGCAATGGTACCCAAAAACACAAAAATCGTTTTCAAATCAAGAAAATAAGGAGGAGGAGAGAAAAAAGTATTTTGAAATAGTGAAGGCCCCAGGTTAAAAAGAAGAAACAAAAAAATGGTACTTATTGAAAATTGTTCTCGTCACTGTACTGCAAATTGCAATATAATTTAATATATTATATATATATATCATTTTAATAAAATTGTAATATTTTCCTAAAAAAAAAAAATGTAATAAGTTAAACTATAGGTTCTGGTTCAGAACAAAAATTAGCTAGGAGCCCCGTCGGCATTTACCGACTAAACGACCGTTAGATCCGCCACTGGCAGTACTGCTATAATTAAATAACAAGCAATTGATTAATATTATGCGTAATAAATTTAATATTTCATAGATATGTCTAGAAAATATATGATAATATATAAGTGATTAAATATCAAATATTAGTTATTTCTTCCCTAATTTGTTTATTTCATATTATACCTTACAGTGTCCCCGCATATCATTTTTGACTGTCTTAGAGTAGACACACAAGACTGGACCACAGTGAGACACTGTCATTTTGAAAAAAAGTTATTTAAAGTTAAAATTTAAATAAATTATTACATTTATTAAAATTATTTTAAATACTACACAATATTTTGAATCTATCTATACACATTTCAATTACACATCATTAAATTGAAATTTGTATTTAAAAATTAATTTTGCGGGTCTCACTGTAACAAACCCTCTCCTAAACTAATAATTTTATAATTTGTTAATGAACTACTAATTTTATAAATGTGTACCTAATTTATATAAAAGTAAATTTTAATATAAGGTACCTATTATTTAATTGTTATTGAACCATATTATTATAGTTGGACAGTAAATACCTATACTTAATGAAATGAATTTTATTTTTTATATAGATAGGTACTTATATTTTTTGTGAAATAATTCAATATGGTTTGGGTTTTTCATTTTTCAGACATTTCATTTGACATTAATTATTTATTTATTATGCTTAACACATAGGTACAACTATAAAAGTACACTGTACGCAACAACAACGTATAAAATGGTACAAAAACTAATACCACAGATCAAAACGATAACATATTGTGTGTGTGTGTGTGTGTATGTGTGTGTGTGTAATAGATAACAGTGCACACTCGATTATCGAATATTATAAAATTGTGTTAAAAACCAACTAGATAAGAAAACAGGAAAAAAATGAAATCTGTAAACTAATATTTTAGACTTTTACAGCGATCTTCATACAAATTACTATTTAAATATATATGATTACGTATTATGTTCATAGAACACTGAAAGAATTTTTGAATTTTCCTAAAATTTCGTGGAGGGCGCAGCTCTCTCAGCCCCTCCCTTTAGCTCTGCCACTGCTTTTCCTTTACAAAGGCATAAGGATTTATCTATCTATTTGATTAATTGAGATCAAAATTAAACGGTATTTTTATAAATATAGATTTGTATAATATAGCTTATCGTTTTCTAAATTTAACCAATTTGAATGCTAGAAAGTGGTTAAAAATATTTTTGACGAAATTATAAACTTTTAACATGAATTTTTAACTAAAATAGTATTCTAAAACTGGGTTTTCAAAAATTCGGCTTTCTAATTTGATACCATCCGATTCATAATATGTGACTTATCACAACTTAAATCTTTTGTAAAACATGTATCCTTTAGTTTAATCACTGTCTTCTTATCATGTAGAGTACCTTCATCCGACACGTATCTCACACAATTCATTCATCCTACATTTTACATAGTTGGTTTCGCGTCTTCTTCAAAGGCATCAGCATTCCATTTAATAATATGGATCCTGAGTAATTGAATACTTATATCGGCCCTTGCAAAAATCATCATATAAATAAACAGCATATCTATATATTAAAATATATAGGTTTTTACTCATGACGAGGAGCGTATACAGAGGTCCTGAAGGAGGGGGGGGGAGAAAAAGTAATGAGTTATAAGCAAAAAAAGCTCATCAACCTATTTTTACGCCGTTTTTCTAAAGAAATTTTGTTGACGGGAGAGGATAATTGCCCCTATTTCCTCTCCACGCTGTGCGCTCTTGCTCGTGAACAAAAATGACGTGGGCTCGGAACCAAAAGGTCAAATATATGGTATTTTGAAATATATTGTTCACGAGAATGTTTTTAGGAGCATTTTTTAATTTTTTAATTGTACGCATATACAATATAATATTGGAATATTAAAAAGTACATTTTCGATAATTGCCGGTGATTTATAGAAACTTTTTTTGTTCTACAAACTAAAGTTTCT
The DNA here is from genome assembly GCA_025469235.1 of Pemphigus obesinymphae. Lineage (NCBI taxonomy): Eukaryota > Metazoa > Arthropoda > Insecta > Hemiptera > Aphididae > Pemphigus > Pemphigus obesinymphae. The sequence continues at coordinate 18,727 of JAIPRL010003392.1, read as the reverse complement.
ACGTGTACGACTATAGGTTTATAATATTATATAAAATGCAGACAAATGTGAGTTCTATGCGTGAGTGTAGGATATATAATGTGATGGACGCACATTACTTGCATACTTGCATATTATGATACTATATCACACGTATCTAACTCACACACACATACACATATATGTGTGTGTATGTGTGTGTGTGTGTGTGTGTGTGTGTGTGTGTGTGTGTGTGTGTGTGTGTGTGTGTGTGTATGCATGTTTTCATACGTGTGTACGAACGACACAGGATAATGATGTTATCCTTCCGTGTGTACCGATCGCTATATATAACGTAATATCTATCTGTATATTATAGGGTCCGTCCAGCCGATCATATTTCAACGTTGGCTACATCGAACTGACCGAAATAGGATATATATATATAATACACTTGTGTACAGTCCTCCCGCGGGCTGTTTCGACTAATTAATAATAAAATCGAGCTGACGGTGCGTTTTACTGCGAAGTGAGATTGGATTATAGTATACGAGTATATTATACTATACGTATAACTATAGTAATCCGAGTCCGAAACGCCAATTTCAAATCGAATGACACAGTGCGAACAACCCGATGACGATAATTAGTTATTAGCTGTATATATGGTTCCAGTCGATGTGTCGAAATGTCCAACGGACGTTTGAAAATTGAATCAAATTAAAATGGATTTAATAATCATTTTAACGAAATTCGACCGGTTTACTAGAATATTTTGGAATTCCGAGCATTTTTCGTGTGCATTAAGTTTCACCACTCCCCCCCCTTCCCACTGCCCGTCTCATTAAAAATAAAATAAAAGTATATTTGTTTGGACAATTGTGTTTCCCAAAAGGCAAATCGTACGGAACCGAGGTCTACTCTAAACTTAAGTCTATCTTTTAATGAAATCACAATCATACATTTTTATATTATTTTATCTATTGTTTTTATTGAAAATCTTCGGAAATCTTGACATTTTTTTTTCCATATGAAAAGAACCTATTTCATGTTATTAAATCGTCCAGGAGCGGTGTTTTAAAGTTTGATTATTTGAATCTACGTATTCACTAACCCTATTGATACGAGTACAAGTAAAACAACAATGTTACTTACCAAATTTTGAAAAAAATCTGGATTTAATTAAGTATCAACAACCAACTAGATTAAACAATATAAACTGCTAAATAGCATATTTAATATTACTAATTATTAAGAGTAAGTGGTCGAAGTGGGGGTATGGGGGGATGCCATCCCCACACTTCTTTTAGTCAGCATTTTTCATCTCCCCACTTATTTTGTTTTAAATTATTCATTCCTCTTGGATTTTCAAATTTTTATTTTTTTTTATAATTTGTAGTTGTTATGTTGCTTTATATTATTAAAAGGGCATTCCCCCCTTTTTTACAGTGGGCCGATGTTAAAACTGTTTGTTAAAAAAAGTGAATGAATTTTATTTTGCTTATTTTTCAATCATAAGAACTGGTTACAACTTTTGCCCCATCCTTTACAAAACTTGAAATAACACCACTGCTTCCATTCCCCCCTTCACTTTATTTGATTTACTTCGACCACTATTAAGAGTATAAAAATTAAAGTTAGATTAGAACCTTTTTCGTAAATAATGCAAAAACTAGAAGGAATCATTTTATACTCCCACATGCAGTAATTTTATTTAATAGACATTTTTCATTCTTTGTATGTATCGGTTTTATCTATAATAAAAATAATATTAAACAATTACTAACTTTTTTGAAGCAGTTTTTCTAAAAATGCATATTTTTAAAAATAATGAGATTTTAAATATTTTCATTTAAGCCCGTAAAACATTAAAAAATAATTATAAAATCATAATCAAAGATTTTGAGTTTTAATTAAAAAGTTTCATATTGTCTACTTGAAAAAATTCAACTCATCTTCAAGAATATGAAAAATTACTATCATTTATTTTTTTTACTAATCAAACACGTAGACTTTTTGCAAAAAAAAAAAATCAGGTTTACTTCAATTAGTTTATGTAATAATTATTGCGTATACATATTTTTTTTAATTTTAGTGTTAGAAAATAAAGTCTTGATGATGATGGAAGTTGATCTATTTGGTCTTGGTTATTTTAAATTTGAAAGCAAATATAAATCAATCTTTGCATTCAAAAACGATTCTGAGAAAGGTTCGGTATAACATTATAAAAAAATAAATAAATAAATAAATAAAAAACAATATCGGTATAGCCATGACAATTGTATTTAATATTTTTCTTTATTTAATTATCAAATGTAATCGAAAATAGTTTCCATTCACGTTTAATAGAACGTAGTACAACGTATTTTTAAGAGGTTTCGTATAGGCAATATTTAAAGTTAATTTAATAATAATCTTGTGTCAATAAAAAATTTTTATTGTCGTGTTTTCACGATATTTCTTACAAAAATATGTTTATGAATATTTCATTTATAACAACTTAATGATAAAAACAAAATTATTTAGAGCTCTATACAGAGTCGATTTTTATATGTGAATTTTTACACGTTATATGTGTTGTTAAAAATAAATTATTTTGATTTATTTTTATAACTATAATCTTGAAAATAACAATATATCAAAAAAAAATTTTTTAGGCCACTAGATAATGTTGTTGGCTAAAATGTTTTCTATTTTGTATTTCTAACATGTTTGTAGGTTGATAAAAATAAAAAATGTGAATATAAGTTCTTTATTGAAGACGGGTAGGTCCTCTTAAGAAAACAATTGGAAAAAAATCGAAAAATTACCTCTTTAAAGGATCGACTATATAACGAATTCGCTGTCAATTTTTAATACTCCCAAAATTCCTGCGATCGACTCCTTCAATCCAAAAAAAAAGTATACGGAAATGTAATAAAATATACATGATTGTAAAACGAAATTATTATAATACACACACATACATTGTTCGTTTTGCTCGGTGTCTAAAATATTATCCTTTAAATATGTCCTGCATTATAATATTATAGCTGTTCCTTTTGGATTGAATTTTTTTTTATTTTTTTTTTTTGTTACGATTGTTTTTTTTTTTTTTTACCGATAATACTTAGTGATAATAATAATATACTCGTTCTATATGCGTGTTAGGTATCGTGTTACACCGAAAATCGTATTATATAACCGAACGCTTATATTTATATTGTATTTTTCAATAACGAGGGAAATATTGGGAGAAATATACGAAATATAGGTATTACCCTTTTTCGAACAAAATGATGAATTAATTTGTTTTGACTGCGCGTGCAGCACTGCACAGCCGGCTATCCCCATGTGACCCTTCGCGCATCCATTAGTGATGGGTTTATCGGACGGCCGATTTATTACAGGGCAGTACGTATATAATATATATATATATATACATAAAATGTATACACTCATTTATATATTATATATATACAAATAAATGTGTGCATGTCCGAAACGCAAAATATCGAGTTTCGTTTGTATAATTATATTCTATGCTTTTTACGGATTTGCGAAATTAAAACAAATTGGTATAATCAAAAATGCCCGTTCCTATACTACGCCCAGTAAATAATACAATACATTGTATTATTATAAATGTCATCGCGAAAACATTTTAATCGTGCAGTGTATCATCGTCGTCGTTTGAAAACATATAGATAGATATGCATATTTGGCTATATCCCGCGTATCCCGGATGACTGATGGCAAATATTTTAGCATTGCATTTGACGAAAAACCACGTGAATAATAACTTTTTCCAAACTTCGATGACGTGTTGAAAATGGAAATCGATAAACTTTTTAATTAATGTGTAATTTTTAATTTGTAAAAAAAAAAAAAAAAAAAATACAAGATTCGATTAATATTATTATTATATCTACTTGTTGAACACCGCATCTACTCATTAGTATTCCGGAATCGTATACCCAAGGGCAATAGGGGCAGTTTCAGTACGGGTCCCGCGCGGTTCAAAAATATATTACAGCTCCACAATTTAATAATTTGATGTTATTATCTATCAAAAATTTGTTATAGCAATTTCTTATTATTGTTATGACCTTCTTTTTTTTTTATAATTTTTTTATTTATATTTTTTAATAATTGTTATTGGAACATCGGATTCATCTCTTCTATGCAGTAAACAATATATACCTATTTAGGTGTGCTTAATATACCTAAAATGTAATCAAATCAAAATTTATAAGACTGAACTTGTCCTGTTTCCACAGTTAATAATTAATTTATACTTTAGATAGAAAGTTACACGTATTAAGAAAATATATTGTACCATAAATTATTATACGAAATCGTGGTTTTTTTCCCCTCGAAATTTATCAAAATACTGAATATTATTTTATTGTTATACAAAACACCAATAAATATGGAAAAATTAAAAAATATTCCTTAAAATCAGAACGTTTTAGGTGACAATAAATGTCACAATCGAACAGAAAAAATATACACCAGTATGTTCTCATAGTGTCCCGAGTCCCATAGTGTAATATTATAATAACTGTAAACGTTTCTTCTCTGATCGGGGGTGGAGACACAATGTAAACGTCACAGTTCGGACAATCGCGAGCGGGTGTTATTTACAACGTACACTCCAAACGAATTGGTCTCGATACAATAATAATAATAATATATTATATAAGTCGGAATTGATTTTTACTGTGTCTGCAATTGTCGTAATTAACTTTAACTGCTTTATCGTGTTTTCGGGAACCGAGTACAAACGACACATTAGCTTTTGACGGGGCGTTTGACGAACGCCCGGACACATGTACGCTTGACGAGGAAAGGAGAACGCTCACGCACGTGGTTCGCCTAACCTATAAAAGCGCGAGCACAATTATTATTGTTGTAGAACGCTAGGGGATTCGGACCGAATACGTACGCGTTTTTGGGGACGACGTATGGAAAAGGTCACCCGTAAAGGCGCGGGGAGCCGAAGTGACACTTCTCCGAGAACGGTATAACGTGTATAAATGTTTTTGGTTGATCGGGTAAAAGTATTATATATTGCGTGTCAGGAGAGACCGGACCCGGGCGCCAGATGTGTGGAAATACGTTTATATATATATATAATTATCATTATTCGAACGAGATTTAATTTCTGTAAAAACCGGAGAGACCCCCCAACACATATCGGGGGAGGGGGGAGACTTACTGACAGCCTTGTCAAAGTGTCAGCCTTCAGACGAAAGTCACGTTCAAAATTTAAACGTATACATATATATATATATATATATAAAGCCACCGCTACAGTCGTATATTATATAAAAGGACTTTACTTTAGGTTTTTCCCCCATATCTGAGAACCAAAGTCAAAAACCGCACCACCCCGCGCACGGAATATATATATATATATATCCATATCCGTCCGCCTGCACAACCGAGACAAGCTCGTCTGTTTATTAAAACTCCTAATTTCTGAGTATATTCGTGTTGTGATTAATAGCCTTTCCTGCCGACTCCCATACGTATATATTGTATTTAATGGAATTCCGTTACGGTCGTCGGTGACACTGCGGCAGGGCTCGATGTATTTTTAAAAACGTCTCGGATTTTTTTGTGAAAAACGGGAAACCGTCACGCGTTTTTTCGCCTACCCGCGCCACACGCCGGTCGAAAACGAGCTGCTAATTTGACAACGACGTCGGCGAGACGTGTATTTTTGGAACGGACCGAACATGAATAATGGTCGAAGGGCTGCACACGTCATAATGTCCAAATGACGCATATTGTACTTACACTATCCGCGTGAATTTCCCTACGCCTTCTCTTACTTTAAATAACATATAGTGTGACAGTACATAAAGTACACGTTTTCAAAAAAATAAAAAATTTTGTTTAAATAATATTCAAATAGTCTTCGATATTACTATCCATTTTATCAGTTATTCCAATATCGAAGAACGAAAAATCGTTTTTACAGTGTCCCGCTTTAGGTACGTTCTGTAAATTTATAGATCAGGAATGCGTCAAAAATAATTTGCCGAGTAAAATTTCTAAAATAAAATTAATCGGTAGGTGAGTAGAAGAACAGTACTAATCCGAAAACTTCAATTCAAGATAATCAAGTTTTAAGTTTAAAAATTTTAATTTCTATAACTTATTGACTCTAAATAAATTATAGATCTAGTAAGTCTTATGGCTGCTTTCTCACAGTTCCCAATAACTTGCAAATGCAGTCATTGGTCATTAAAAATAACTTGTTTATGTTAAAAAAAAATGTAAATAAAATCATTGGACAAATATTGTTCTTCCTCACAATTTTAGTATGTCTTCGTTATAGTAATGTCTCTCAAAAATAATTTTAATTAAAAAAAAATTGTTCAAAGTCAAAAATGTATTTAATTTAACAAAAATGTATTTTATACATAACTTTAGTTTACTACAAATAATTACAAAAAAAAAAATATATTTAAGATTATAAAAATAAATTTCTACAAAAGAGAAATGAGACACATTAAAATGTTATATTTGTATTATACCTATATAAATATGAATATATATTTTATGTATTTATATAATATTATTTTATATAAAAATTATTAATATTGCAATAGATTAGACCAAAACAATAACGAAAAACCATAGTGAAAACAATTTAATAACTGGACAAGTACTGTTTTCCAAACATTACGATTTAAAATATGCCTGCCTAATTAGTGAAGGAAGGCTGTATTAGTACTCAATCATTAGATATACATTAATAGAAAATATCAATAAAAAACAAAAAATAAAAAATAGCAGATTTTGAACTGCCTAGTACTTTTTTACCGATTTAAATATACCTATAATTTAACAAATTAGGGCTGGAGGCTAACAGACGTCTGAAGTGTTTTGGATACTCTACGGAGATAGAATATTATGTGTAGAAACTTATGAAATTGTAATGGTTTCTAAAACTATCAAATTAATTTCAAATTAATTGCAAACCAAAAATGTGTATTGTTCTGATATCCAAGTTAAAAAAAACATTTGTGAATGGGGGTAGAGGAAGCAAAATTATACCATCCTACTCACGCAAGTGCAAACCGTATATTTTCTGTTTGTAGATAGATATAGCATGACAAAAGACAGTTTTGCAACGAAGGGTTAATAATACGAGTAAGCATATACTATATAATAGATATTATGGTCGTTGTTCCGAGTAAATTGTTTTACCGGAAGAGGTTAAACATAAATAGGTACACGTGCGGTATACCTGTAACATGCACCCTAACACGTGCGGTAAACACCTTGAAATACTTATAATAATATGATATCGTGGCATAAGAACCATCATGGATAATCTTAGTTTTCGCAACTTTTCATGGGGAACAAAAAATTGTTTTGTTGGTAGTCCTTGATAGTGTAATATTCACACTTTAAGGCTTTGATGCTCCGTGTGGACAGGTCTTTAGATAGGCCACGATATTATAACATGATAACATTCAAATATTTTATTAACACGATTGATAAATATTTGGAGGAATATTTTCTTACTATTAATGTATTAGGCATTGTAATGAAGTTTGAAACAGTTCAAGTCTGAGACGTCACAAGCAAGCAACGATGCCGGTTAACTGAGATTGGCCATGATATCACTGATATCAAACGATTTTAGATAGGTCATGATGACAATTTGATTTTTCACAGTAAAATTGTTGGTTAAACTTCGATGCTAAAAACACAGTCTCGTGCGTCTTGGAAAGCAAATTTTTTTAGATTGACCATGTTGATTCTTATTATGTGATGATATATTACGTACTTACGAACTTAATTTTTTTGGTAAAATAGTAGGTTCCTCCTAATTGCATACATTTTATTTATTACACTCTATTTCAATAAACGTTCCGACCGGATTTATATATACTTCGAATTTCCAGGAATGTGAAAAATGTTAAATAATCGGCACTTAACAAAAAAAAATTGTTTTTTTTAATTATTTTGTTTCAATACGTTTTTCATTGTCCATAAATAAAATGTAAACTGTGTGTAATATATTATATATTTAAACTAATAGGTAATAAAATGAATAATTTAAAAAAAAAAATTACCCGTTTTATATACATAATCTATTATCAGCTTTAATCTTTATCGTTATACATTATACTTAAATCATCTTTATCTAGATAAACAAAAATACTTTTCTGCGCTCAACACCGATGGAGAGACTGAAATTGACTATCTAGTATTTTATGTAAATCTGTAGGTAAACAGTAAAAACTTGATGACGTGAAAATCTTTATTAGGTTTAACGATATATCAATATTTTTTTTCTTCGAGTAGTGGAAACAACAAATATCAAGCATGAATTGGCATGAAAATAACAGATAGATTCACGTAGAACGTAATATGATAATAATAATAATAATAAAGCCGTCTATTCACTGTAGGTAGGCACAATATTATAGCGACGGGGCTTTGAAATTCGCGTGAGAAAATCGCCGTCGTCGTGACGATGAACTTAATATTACTTATACATAATATTATATTTATACGTCGGCAGCTGCCTACCTCGCAAAACTGTTGCAGTTGACCGTTGAAACTCGTAAATACTTATATTATATAATATGTTTTTTTTTATTCCAAACTGGATTCTCGTAGATCCGATTTTTACCGAGTAGTTTAATGGGACCGGACAATAATATCGTTTAGGGACAACAAAAGGCGTGCGTGTACTATTATAGCCGTACGACAGTAAGGGAAACGGGTTGCGAGGACGCGCGAAGGACGACGACAGACGCGCGAGAGTGACCCTTTCGCGAGAAGATTTACAAGAACTATTATTATTTCCATATACCTACTACCGGGTAATGGGTGGGTATATATAGGTATAATGATATTATTATGTCGAACGCGTTTACTATAATATGATATATTTATGCGCTTAATGACGCGGCAAAGGAAATAGTCAATCGTTACAATTTTTTCACGGTCGTAACTTATCGCCGAGTTTCAGGCTGCCCACTATTAATAATAATAATAATAATAATAATATGATATTACGGGTGTACATTGTCCGGTCCGATATTTTTAATACGTCGTACGTGCAATAAAAACGTCGGTAAACGGTATACAAAAATATACTTTACGACTTGACGGTGTGTTTGTCGTCCGAGTTACACGCGCGTATATTTTGAATTATTATATTAAACCGATTTCGTTTTATTTGGAAGGGTTTTATTTTATTTTATTTTATTTCATTTTTTTTTTTTTTTTGTTCCATGATAATTGATCCCGGTTCGCGGCAATTATTGTTGTCGTGTACGGGCCCGGGCGTTTTGTATGGGTGTGCCTATATAGCTGGCGACGGCCCGGCGGTCCGGTGGTCGGTCGGCGCGGTGTCCGTTCGAGCCGGGCTAACATCGACTAGAATGATATGGACTTGGAAGCCGTTCACCACCCCTAATAAATTATCGGGTGCTAAATAATCGTGTCCGTATAATATAATAACGACCGCTGCCGCCGCAGTTTTGTAGGTATACGTACGTACGTAAGTATATATTATATTGTGTACGATATTATTATGTGGGGTGATCGGAATTCCAGTTTTACAGCTGTTTTCTCCGCGTGCAAAAACACATAAAACGGAGAAAAATATATATATGCGTGTCTTTTACAAAAGCTTTTTACGACATAAACGGTTCTATTATTGCGTTTTAGAGTTTAAATCTCAGCTGGGCCCGAGAGACGGAGGACATTTGCGATTTACGATGTTTATTTTTGAACGCGACTTTTGAAATGTGATTTTCTGCGGTAATCTCTGCGGTGGTCACGCCGGGCCGCGTGTCAATATAATATATATATATATATAGTCGTATTTTCATGCAAATCGCATTTTTACATTTATTTTTGCCCACAATATGTAGTCAATGTAGTCGGTGACTCAAAGGCCGTCCGATTTAATATACCCACTCGAAAATAAGCCATTCGGCGTTCCATTTATATACGTATGTCATTTTACGATTTTTGGTTTAATGTCGACCATTTGGCGACGAACACACGTCACATTATATTATAGGTATACTGTATTGAAATCCCACTCATCAATACACCGGATTTTATCGTATTTTAACCAAAAAAAAAAAAACATTAATAGACCATTTTCGAGTTAATACCGACAACGTTAATGTCGTTCTAACCAAAACTCGTAAATATCATGAAATATGCGTTCAAAAACATTCGTTTCCTGGTTCCATGTTGCAGCCGTTTGCACGTCTGCAAACGCACAACCATTGTCACTCTATTGGTGACCCCGTTTCGCACTTAAGAGTTGAGTGAAATCTCTAGAATTTTTATTTTCAAAATTCAAAACCTTCAAAATACCAAGTCGGTGGTTATAATCGTAGAAAAAGCCGTTATGTACTCGACCCAAGGTCAATTCCTCGATCGCAATTTCAATGTCAAGAAACCTCGCACACATATTATATTATAAAAGTTGCAGACATTTTTATTTTTCGTTTTATTTATAGTATACAGAAATAACAATACAATACAAAAATTTTATTTATATTATATTAAATCACTAAATCCAGTAGATAGGTACTGTAATATTTATGCATTATTTATTAAAATAAAATATTTTATGTAAAAATTAAGTATTGAAAATTTCCATTTTATATTTTTAATTTTTATGTAGACTATGCACGTCGCCTATATATAGTAATATATACTAATACATACTATACCTACACGTATTTATATTTATTTATATTATATTATACGGGCCATTATTTAGGAGCTTATAATATTTATGGCCATTCGATAATATTTTAAAGGTTTGTGTTTATATTTTCTTCCATTATATTATTTGTATTTATTTTTAAATTAAATAATTAAAAAGTTCCAATTTTTTATTAAATTTTTTAAAAAAGTAAAATAAAAATGAAATGGTAGATGAATGTGCTCAGGTTTGTACAAACCTTAAATGTTCATGTTAAGTTTATATAGTGAATCGGTCGCGTAAATGCTCTGAGGATCACTCGGAAATATTATTTTCTATAATTTTAATAATAGGTGTCATATGACCCTAAAATTAATCTAGAATTATTTATTTGCAATTTAAGTAGTCATATATTTTTAATTAAATATCGTAATTATATAACAAAAAAAAAAAAAATTATATTGGCACAGAGTTATTTTTATAAATAGGGCATAAATAATTGTGCATATGCTTGATAAAAATATCAATAAATTTTGTGTTAAACTAAAAATAAGAATAAAACTAGTTTTTACTGAAAATTTAGTAAAAACTACGTGTACACAAACCTAGTAAAATCGCGTTCTTACAAACATCCATGATAGGTGTAACTAGTTTTTACAAAAATTCTGGTTTAAACTGATTTCGGATTACTGCAACATAGGTGTATATATAATATATATATATATATTTACTCTGCAAACATCTTCGTCATGCTGTGAAAGATAGTGATGAGACCATATTACACTACAGACTATTATCATCGGAATTTATTTATTATTTTTTTTTTATATATATATAAATTATTTCCTCACCCTCTATAATATTTGCACTGCAGCCACACGCGTACATCCCGGGTACAAGATACATGGACGGAAATTATACATTGACAGTTATGAAACGTCATTAAGCTGGAGGCCGAAATGCGTGATGGGACGTGTGGTGGGAGGGAGACGAAGGTATAGGTCGGTATCAACATGGGCGGGGGGGAGGGGAGGGTAGTGCCATTAGTGAAATTGCAACACACGATAGCTTATATGCATATTACATATTATACTATATATGTGCACGTGGGGAACGCAATAAATGGTAAATTTCATTTGCGGGGGTTGAACGGGGTATATATAATGTGCGGGATGGGCGACGTTTCTAAATGACGACCGATTTGTCAACGAGGGCACGCTATCATCGAGATATTCTCCGGGTTTTGCAGACATTACATTATTATATAAACGTAGTATAATATGTATGTATGTTTATGTTTATATATTATATATACATGTGTATAGTTATCACAGTTAGGTTATAATATATACCGCGCTCTCGTAATGAAATTTCGCGCTTCCGTGCACACGCGTGACCCCGTCGACGAGCGTCCGCCCGGTAGGCCTAGCTAGGACCTCAGTTCGGTGTCCTCGGTGAACATTGACGGTAAAACTCTACATCCACCTAAAGAGAAAGACAATATACAGACTTTTTTTTACTAAAGATACCAGTTTGTGGAAAATTAGATTCCTATATATATATTGAGAATGTCCACAGTTCAGCACAACCGTTTTTAAGGCGTTCTATACGGGCGATCATTTCAAAATATCAAGAAAAATTAAAATCCGACAATTTCAAATATTTATTTATATTTTAAAAGTAATTTAAAAATAGTCATGTGTCAGTACCTACCATTTTTTTATTGTTGTGTTATCACGATATTTGTTAAAAATCACGTTTATGCTCTATAACTACAACTTCTCTCTTTGTAATCGTACAGTCAAAATTCATACAAAATATGAAATATAAGAATATTTACTATATGCTTGAACGTAGAGTTTTTTATTCAATATGTTAATTTAAAAGCCTAATATCCGTGATATGTGAAATTTTCAAATTAAAAAGAATATAAATAATTTTATTAACTAAACTAACTTATCACGCTACAGATGGGGTTTCCAAAGTTTTCTATTCGAGGACCATGTGAAAAATTAAACGCACTTAGCGGGCCATAAGTGTGTATAAATACAAATTATTTTTAATTTTACAGAAATATAATATATACAGGATATTAAAAAAATATATATAGTTTTGATTAATAATTTTAAATAGTTTGTGCTTACAAAAAAGCCAATTTCCAAACTCATTCATATTCTGCTAGGTAATAAAATCTATGGTCGAATAATTTTAATTAAAAAAAATTCTAATTATTATCTTATCTCAAAAATTTGTGATAAAAAAATATCGTTGAGACATCAAACTACTGTACAATATGGTATATTTGTGTAAAATCTGTTTCTATTTATTTCAAAAAATTTTAAAATTAACGATGACTACTAGAGTAGTTGTATTTATAGAGTGTAAATTTATACAATTACCACTAAAATGGGACTTTTTAAAATCAGATTTCAATTATGAAAAAAGTTTAGAATTCATCGATTTTTCTACTATAGATATCTATCAAGGTGATTTAAGTAATTCATTTTTATCATGATATTTATTATTATAAGCTGTGTTTTATAAACAATAATCATAATATGATTGGCCGACCAAATCAAATTTGTTTTTAGACATTAAATCTGACTTTCCAAAGTACTATAATTTTGTCTAGCTTACCTATATGTATATACTTGTTAGAAAAAAACGTCATGAAATAAATAAAATAAACACGTCAGTAAATAGTGGTACGGATATGTGGCTATTTTTAGATTAATTTTAAAATGTACTTAAATATTTCGATTTTTATTTTTTCTAAGATTTCTTAAAAATTGCTTATACAGAATCCCTTAAATATCACAGGTATGTCTAACTAATTGATAATATACAAAAAATATTTACGAGTGGTCCAGAATCAGTTGAATTTCTTATTGTTTTTTATTGGTATCTCTTCAATTTTCGAAAAGGTATTAAGTAAAAGTCAAAAGTAATATTATGAATTTGAAAATATCGTAGAAAAATAAATTGAAAAATAAACTATAGTTTATTTGATATTTTCTTTGAAATTCGATTTATAAGTAGAAAAATAGTATTTTTTTAAATATTTACTATAATACATTATTAAAAAAAAAAATTCATGGTTTTTATTACACATTTATAAGATGTTCATTGTTCTTATAAGTTGATAAAAATAACAAATACCACTTAATATACATGTTATTCATTCAAAGTTCGTGTACGCTGATCACTGCTAAAAAACTATGTACCTAGTTAAAAGTGTTAAAAGGTCCTCGAATTTGTTATTGTCAAGTTCATTTTTAATAAATTTAAGTTTGTAAATAAATTTTATTAATTTCGGATTAAAATAATCTTTTTAAATGTTGTACTTCCATACGTACATTTAAAATGAAATAACTCAATCTTAATCAAATAAAACGTTTATTCTAATTGCATTTTTTAATTTAAAATGTAATTTATAATAATGATTGTAAAACAATGGAATATCATCTACATTTTCTAGGTATACGTAATCCAAAACGAATAAAATCGTACACATTTAGTGTAATCATATATTACTTATTAGTCACTCAACAATATTATATCGTAGTTCGTCTCTTACGTCGGCATATGACACTGAATTCCATAATTATAATCATAAAATAAAAACTATAATATTATAGCAGACGAAGTTTTTACGGTTGTTTCCATGTTCCTTTGATGTGAGTATAACGGCTGTGAAGTGTATATTATTTACACAATAATTTGTATACTCAAAGTCGTTAAAAATCAATTTTGGAAAACAAAACTGTAAATTAAAAAATATCTAAAACTGACACTAAGTGTTTTCTACCCTCCAACCATTACCTCATCTGTCTGGTCGGTTTATTTTTTATTTTTTAACTAAAGGGTGCTCTATATCTATTATAACTAACATTGTGTTGATAATGTCTATGGATTTCATTCCAAGAGTCATGACTGCACATGTGCGGGGTAAATACATTATTTTGTGTAAAACGAATCGTTGAAAAAATATCTTTTCATAGGCTTGAAATAAATTTAAATTGTATACTTAAATCAACTTGAGATAAAGAATCAATAATGCTGTAAACAAATAAAATATTTGATGGGATTGTTATAATTTGTTTTAACTCGTTTGGTTTCCATAAAAATTGCATATTATTGCATGGGCTTATAGTCATAATGTTAATCAATTTTTAAAAAATGCTGTATTCGATATAGACTAGATTTGTTAAATGTTTCACAACTGAAAATGATCCAAATTTATCTCCGTTAAAGGGCTAGGTGACTTTGATGATAGTTGTATTGGGTTTTACAAGGGCCTTAAAACGATGCCACATACTTACAAATTAAGATAACTTAATATAGACAATTTAATATACATTTTTAAAAAATAAAAACAATCAATATATTAAAATATCTTTTAAATTTAATTTACAAGTATAATATAATCGTTTTACACACTATCACGACAATCGTGCTTTCTAACTAAAGTTTGTTCGAAAATTAACTTAAAATAAGTTATTATAATATAATATATTATAGCCATTTTTAAGGGATTATATATTATATATATAGGAAATTTTTACAAAATTTTAAGAAAAATGAAAATCTAACAATTGAAAAATGTGTATATTTATGCATTTTAAAAATTAATGATAATTTGTTTTATTACTATACAATTTTTTATTGTGATTGTTTTTTTAGGAATTTATAAAATTTAACTAAAAATTATACTTTTGAATTTCTCATTTATAACAACTTAAAAATATCGTAGAAAGATGAAACAAAAAATAAATGATAAAGAACTTCATTATCTAGTGCTCTATGTATCCATTTTGTAATAAATGCATTTAAACATTTTTTTTAAATAAATATAACTCTTAAAAATTGTTAATACCATAAAAAGACTAAGTTGGATACTAGATAATATTGTTATCTATAATTTATTTTTAATTTCATATCTCTGAGATATTCGTAAATTGTTAAAAATAAGAAATGCTTACTTGAGTTTTTCAATAAAAATTGTTTGTGTTGATATACTCTTAACTAAAAACAGCTTTGATACGATATAGTAAAATAATCTCATTATTAATATTATGACTACGACTACCACTAAAACGATGCTGTACTAAGTCAAAACTGGCTAAAATATTTCGGGTTTCGGGTTACGGGGGTTCAAGCCAGTTTTTATTTTTTGGGGTTCCTGATACGTGGTTAAAAAACGGTTTAAATCTTTTCCAGGTTTCGAGTACGGAGTTGAAAAACGGTTAATAATTATTTGGGATTCCAGGTTTCGGGCTTAAACGGGTTTAAAATGTTTTGGGTTTCGTTGGTTTAAAACGGTTACATTTTTTTCTGGTTGATGGGTTTCGGGTTTAAAAATGGTTTCAATTTTTAAGGTAAATTTTCAAGTTTTAGGTTTAAATTATTTTAGATTTTTTGGGAATTCCAATAATAACATTTATCAAAATTTAATATCAAAACATATTTATTTCATATGTTGTCAATCTACGCACTAACCCTTTTAATTTTAACTTTAAAATTTATCTAGACTAACAAAACATGACAAAATTCTTATTATCAATAAATAATTTATTTCATGGAATAACCCAAAGAATTTTTATAGGTATATTTAAATTGTCAATCTTTAATAATACCTACTCAATATTGTAAATTATAATATAAAAATATATTATAATATATCAATAAATATATAAATATACTACAACATTTACAGTGAAACCTCAATTTAATGGTTTTTTCAATTAAAAATTTAAATCTGGTATTTATTATATAATATTAATGTATGTGAATACATAATGCAGAATAATAATAAAAATAATATTACATAAGCATGTGTAGAAAAATATAAAACTGAAAATATAAAAAATATAATTAAATAAAAATTTGTCTCATTTTTCTATACAAAAATACATATAAAAATTAAATAATAAATAGATAACAATATACGGAAAATTGGCACACGATGTGTATATGTATTCAGAATGCCGAAATAGTATTATAGTTTTAATATTGTGTTGTAATATTATAAAATTAATACTTTAGATTGAAAGTTTTCTATATTTTATATTTTTCACTGATTTATCGATTTACGTTATCTAAGTTTTAAAAAAAATTTCGGGTTACGCATTTGAAAATGTTTTCCGTATCTGTTGGGTTTAGGGTTTAACACGGTTTTAATTTTTTCCGGTTTAGGGACACGTGGTCAAAAGCAGTTTCAATTTCTTCCGGGTTCCGGATACGAGGTTCAAAATTTTTTTTTATTTTTTCTGGTTTATAGATTTGGGTTTAACCAGGTTTCAATATTTTGCCGATTACAGGGGGTTTCAACCCGAGTTCAAATCCGTTTTGATTCCCTGGTTTAAATCAGGTTCTTGAACCGGTTTTTACATTACTATTGAAGTACCGGAACCTATAAAGCTTAAAACATTTGAAAGTCCTTAAAACCCTTATTATGAGCTCGCTGATATTCTAAATAAGCACTTAGTTTAAGTAGTTCAAGTGCTTAGCATATCTGACCAGAGAATAAATATGATTATAACGTGAATAATATTTTTTTATAAAGAACCGAATGAAACAGGAACCTTGAAAAATCTTAAAACGTTATTCTAATTGAAGTTAAAACCAATACTGAGACCGAAAAAACGAATCATAATATGTTATTGAGAGTGTTTGGAATTTTTATGTCGCCCCTGGTACAGACACAACTACTCTGCCCATACGTTAGGTCCCGGACGTTGAACGTTATTTCCGAAATGTCACTATCTATACCGGTGTATATTATTACGGTTTTAGTGGAAATACGGTTCGGAAATAATTTTCGGGTCTGCGGTACAGATAAACGTCTTGTTCACGAGATCCTGTGTGAAATATTGACAATGGTGACACGTAACTCATTGGGCGGAGGAAATAATAAAGAACAGCTGATGGAAAAAATCGTTAACGAATTCGATGTTTGGACGTTTCTCCCAGTCGTACACATACGATATAATATACGCGTATAATATCATAATATTATTAGTATCGTCGGAATAGTGCCGCGGTCGCAGAGTGTGGCGCAAAACGCAATGATTGTAAACGATTTCGGTAAATCACGGCACATGTCGGGGACCGACTCGTCCTTGTTTAAAATGTTATTTGCGCGCGGTACTACCCTGGCACATATAATAAGGGTGGCGGTGTAATAGAATTTAATAATAAGATTATTCATATAAATATATATATATATTATAATATTATGGTGTACCAACGTAATAATATCAGTTACCGTGTAGTGTATGTATAATAATATTATGTCTATAGTATATACGCAGAAAGGAGGAATGGAAGAAAAGAGAAAAAAAGAAAAAAACTCAATAAATAATATATACATTATTATATATTATATGAGAAAAGAAACAAAAAAAGAGGAACCGGATAATAATGCCACAGGGATCGCATGTATGTGTTATACGATCGGTGTCGGGTGTGAAAATTTGTACCTCCCCGACATTCAGCCGCTGTCACGTATTATGTCAAAACTCGCGTGTGCGTTATGCATTGTATGGCATACGATAGGTGTACACTGGGTGGTTTTGACGGACAATGCGATCGGGCGTAACGGGAACCTATGCTACCCGTCCGGGGAGGTTGCACCCCAAAAGCGGTGCGGTTACGATTGACGGGCGCACATTACGATCGTCGTCGTAGTCGTCGGAGTCGTCGGAGTCGTAGTCGTTGCGCAAAAGACCCGGCGAGAGAAAGAGAACGGAAAACGGTGAATAGAAAAAAAAAAAAAAAAAACAATAACAGTAATAATAACGTAATGTATACAGCGGTAAGACAGGGAAAAAATATTATACCCTTTATGTACCTATACTCCAAAAACGACCCTCGTGCGAACAAAAAAAAAAAGAAAAAGTAAAATCGATTGGAGGACACACGCTAATGAGCAATCTATATGATAACGGCGACCGACGATAATATTATTATTATTATTGTGTAGGGTAAACTCGGCTTATTTACGCCGTACGTGTACGATACAGGACGACTCGTCCTGGACGAGTGGTGAACCAGAAATCTCGACATCGTATATTATACGTG
>JAIPRL010003391.1:0-47415 GCA_025469235.1 Pemphigus obesinymphae | reverse complement strand
AGAGGATAAAATAAGGAATGAGTATATCAGAGGTAGTATAGGGGTAGCTTCGATAGTAGACAAAATGAGAGAGAATAGATTAAGATGGCTCGGGCATGTATTAAGGAGGGAAGAGACTGAGGCAGTATAAGATTAGTAAGGGAAATGCATGTTGTTGCTAAAAGGGGGAGAGGAAGACCAAAAAGAGATGGGGGGATGTGATGGCGAGTGATATGAGGAAGGTGGGAGTAAGTGAAGAAGATGCGGGAGATAAAGTTAAGTGGAAGTGTAGGACTAGGGTGGCCGACCCCAAATAGTTGGAAGAGAAGGCGAAGGAGAAGAAGAAGATTAAATGTATTTCAATTGTATAATTTTCATTTTGTTAAAATAACCTTTTTTTTGCCGGTTTTTGACATTTTTAGGAATAAATGCCTAAGGCTACTAAAATCGTAATGACGGCCCTACGTATAGAAGGTATTTTTTCTTCAGCTTAAGGAAATGCACCAGAAAAATCAAAAATGTCATGTTCGAAGTACCATCTAGAACCAATTTTCTATCGTCAGCATACACACTCCAAAACTTCTATTTGACTCTTTCTCGTCGAAAAGTTATTTAAAGAGAAATTAAAATACAAAATATTGTTGTAAAATCAATAGCTTCTTAATTAGTTCTTACCTTCGCTCAGAATTTAATAATGATATTAACATGGGATGACTTGCACTTATAATAAATTGTTTTTTTAATTTACTTGTATTTTAATATTTTTTAATCGTTAAATTTTCGTTCTTTAAATTTCCTTAAATTTGCCTATATAAAACCCCATATAAAAAACGGACGTGCTGACGTCTTTATTATAGAGATTATAAAACTTTTGATCACTTCTAGTGTTATTTATAGACATTTTGAAATGTTTACCAATTAACATATATAATCTAACCTGTTATAGAACATTTTATAGGTGTTATCATTGATTATATATTATAATAATAATAATATAATATATAATCAATGGTGTTATATAAGAATTATTAAATTTTTTACACACCCATTTGCTTCTGTATTATTAATTTATACCATATAAAAGTTTTATAATTAAACAGTATAATACTAATACATTATATTAATATAATTATATATTTAGAAGGTCGCTCTAATATTTTTCGGCTGTGATAAAAATATTTTCACACAAAATAAATGAAAAAGAATTAAAATATTATATACAAGTTAAATCGCACTCATTATAATAAATATATAAGGTGTAGAATATTTATGAAACGACCTCGTCAGTGTTTGTTAATTTTTGAAATATTAATTGAAGTATTTTAATTTACAAAAAACATAATAAAATCTTTTTTTATACTTTCAATGTTAGCTGAATTTTAGAAAATTGTAATACACCACAACGAGGTCTTTTTAAATTTTCAATCTTTTATTCTTTTGTATAATGTAAAACAAATAATTATGAATAAAAAGAATTATAATATACCTAGCTATTAAACAACATATGTGCTGAGAAAATTCAAAAAAAGCTTATGGGTAAAAACATGTTTCAACGGCAATTCGTCATATAGGGTATTTTTTATAATATCTTTTAATTTTACATATATATAAATAATATATAATATATATAATATATTGTTAACCTAGTGACGTCTATACAGTTATAAATAGTTGTTACATATAATCATATTCTACAATACATATTAATTTTATTTATATTTATAAATAATTGTTACATTTTATAATATATATATTAATTTTTATTTTAAATTACTACAACATTTCTTAAGTTTAATTATACCTATTTAATAATTATGGTTTATAAATTAATAAATCAATCGATTCTACAGAGGACGATCTTAAACTAACCCTATAGGCAGTAAATAATAACACTACAAATAATCGAAGAATAAGCTTGTTAATCGTGAGAATTTATTCAATTTCAATATGTGAAATTTATATTGTTTAACAAAATTATAACAATTGCTTATAAATTATAACCAATCGAATTCCAGATATTCAATTTCTGATGTAAAATGCCACAATAACCTACATACTGTGTTATATTATGTTATTTTACCTATTTATTGATTGATTTATTTATTACGAAACACTAAATAAGTATTTTGCCAAAATCAATTTATTTTTATTTCCCTATAACTCCGGGATGAATGGTGTTGAGAACACAGATCCACGGAAATAAATTTTGGTTCAGCATCATCTAAGTAATTATTGTGGTAGTTATATTATATTCAGTATACACATTGCAAATAAATATATATTTTCTATGAAAACTTTTTGAAATAATGAATTATAAAATTTTATAATATTTTAAGAAAATGTGATTGAAATTTTTACATGATGTTTTTTTATAATATCGGTCAAAAAATTATTAACAACGTTTTGTACATTTCCTTACTAGTCATATACATAATTTAACATGCACCGGGTCCTAGGAGATTTTCCAATTTTAAAGCATCTAATATCTATAATTTTTTTGTTTCAAAAGATAATTATTACAAAATTTTTTCAACTTAATTTCTTTTAGACAAATGTATATAACTACCTAGTTATATTTTTTATAAGTATCTAAATCTACCCTCTGAGCATTTATATCTAAAAAAACTGAATTGGCAAATTTAAATAAACAAAATACTGTATAATCACAACTAGTCCGTGGCTACGATATATAAATATATAGTATAAGTTACAAAATAAAATGTATAGTTTTCTAAATAATTTTTTACTTAATTATTTTGTATATTTTAGATGTAAAAAAAGCCTTTTATTCTGTAGATCATAATATGTTATTAAAAAAAATAGATGCATATGGCATTCGTAGAGTATAGCAAATAATCTTATAAAAAGTTTTCTAACAAATCGTATCCAACGAGTTAAAATAAATAAGTTCTATAGCAATTATAATATATTAAAACCATTTTATTATTTTAAAATGACTTTTTGTTCGTTTTGCGTAGGTACGTAGAAATTTTTTTAAAACAATTTTCGTGATTACACAAAATTAAAAAGTATTTTTAACACCTAGAATGACAATATTATATAATAAGTATTAGCGCATTGATTATATTATATAGTATTTATAATCAATGGTATTATCAATCGTTAGATTTGCATTTAAAATGTCGTCTAATAAACAAAACGTTTATAAAATTAAGCGTATAAAATAATAATTCTACTATAGGTATATATAAAATCAAATTTACGTCACATTATTATTATTATTATTATTATTATTATGTAGTTATCAGTTTATTACAGTTATTACCCGTCGTAATGTTGAAGACAAATTATTGTTGATATGGGCATTACAGATATAAGATAATTCCGATATATTATCATATTACACGCGATTAAAAATAAATTATTGTCCGATACTTTTTATTATTCAAGTGTGAATAAATGATACCTACTATAGGTTACTCGTAAATATATAACAATACGTCATAACTCGTGTATAATATAATATAGGTACGGTATAATGTCTCAAGTCAATCGTCAATACTCAAATATCCTGCAACAAGTGAATATATATAATATATGTATATAGGTATAGTACCATTGATTATAAATTATACCAATTAGTAATTATTAAAGTAATTAAAAATTAAATAAGTAAATATCTAACGCATATACGCAAACATAATATAGTAAATAATAATAATAATAATAATAATAATAATATCTATTAATAACTTATACTATTGCGAATAGATAATAAATAGATATACGACCGAGAATTATACCTGCGATGACCTACATCCTTATATTATTGTAATCGTTTGACCTCGTCATCGTATAGTTTTTTTTTCGGTTTTTTTTTTTTTTTTTACATATACAGGTCCTTATATATTATATCGTTACATAACACTACAAATAATACGCACACACGACACACGCGATAGGGTCTTGTGGGAAGGTCAACAGACGACGGATACGCTTGTAAGGTACACATATATTACCTATTATTATTATTGTTTTGAAACGTTTATTATAATATATTCACACTTGTTATCATATCGTAGAACCCCCGTCACTATCGTCAATAATGATAAGTACGAACAGTAGAATAATAATATTATCATATAAGCATACTAAAGTATAGGTAGGCATAACTTATTGCACGTCTGCACATTCCATAAGGTAAGTAAATATGCACGAGTAGGTATCTACCTATTTATTATTCATATATAATATACCTACCTAAATATTATACGCGTTATAATTTTAGAACATTTTAATAAAAAAATAACCTAATTGAATCCAAAAACCAAGGCCTAAAATAAACAATACCTATAGTGTGTATCCTGAATATTAAAAATATGTATTCTGAATCATATGCGTATCTACTATTTTTCCGTGCGTGCGTATGTAAATTGTGATTTGTGCTGTTCATACAAATTAGGTGTATTAAAATTATTTTTATTCTACGATTTCTTGTATAATGATGAATTATAGTAAAAATGAACAATATTTCCGAGTTCGGTATGAAACGTAACCCATTTGCCCCAACAAAAAATGGTCG
This sequence comes from Pemphigus obesinymphae, assembly GCA_025469235.1. Taxonomy (NCBI): domain Eukaryota; kingdom Metazoa; phylum Arthropoda; class Insecta; order Hemiptera; family Aphididae; genus Pemphigus; species Pemphigus obesinymphae. Next base: position 42,893 of record JAIPRL010003391.1, on the reverse strand, counting down.
CTTATTTCCATCACCCGTTATTGCGCGAAAAATGAAAATTTCAAAATACCCTATTACGCCAAACAAAAAACCTGAAACGTACCTGAACACCGCATCTAAAAAACAAGCCAGCTGGTCCCTTGGACAGTTTAATTCGAAAATATCCCCCGATTTATTATGAAAGTACCTAAGAACTAAGTAACAGGTTAAATTAAAAATAAATATTCAGGTCAGGAACGTATATAGGTAACCCCTCCTCTCGATTTTTTTTTTTTTTTTTTGTGAATACATATATATTTGGCGCGAACGGACTAAAAGTTTCCTTTTTTCTTTGACGCACACGGATAATTTTTTATTTATCATTAGTGGGACTATAATATCAACGGTTCAAAGGTAAAGGACGTAACCAACATTTTGGAGCACGCGACCACACATAATATACTTATATATATATACAACTAGGGTCGTCCCGAGAAAAAATTGTTGGGGGAGGGGCGGTAAAATATGAAAAAAATAATATAATACGGTAGGTAATAAACTTTTTTCCCATTTTGCCGACTAAAATCCTAATAATTTATAGTTTACCGACTTAAAATTCCCAAAAATATTTCATTGCTGCATAATTTTCGGACAAAATTCCAAAATACTTATAGCCCTACTATAATACTATAGCCCTCGACTTTTTACTATTTCTTATCCAAACTTAATTTTGCCGACTGCTTTCCGAAGTTATGGGGCAAAACCCCCCCCCCTTCGGGAAGGCCCTGTATATATATCGAAATTCCAAAAAATTGTTTCTATCACCTTTCCTACCGACACAACCGCTTTCTCCTTCTTTGATGTTGATTCGCCCTTAGCAGTTGACAGTCCATATGTATATTGTATCGACTGTTGTTTTGTTTCTAGTGTGTTGTGGTGGTTTCATTGACAGTAACAAATCTCAGGTATACCCAGGGGGGCGTAACTAGGGGAGGTCAGAGAGGCAATTCCCCACTCTCAAAGTTCTTTCAGTCAGCCAAATCGTATTGTCAGTCGGCTATTCGTGTGTTATGTTCAAAAGAGAAAAATAAGTTGATAATCTTATTTTTTCGTTTATATACAGTTTTAAAGAAGTATTTTGTGTTTTGGTTTTACTACAGTCGGCAAATTGTCACTTGTCTGTCATGTGAATCATAGGCGTGCGCAGAGTTAGAAATCGTGTGGAGCAGCAAAACATTTTTATCACCGGCCCAAAAATTTAGTCGGAAAAAAGTTGATGACCTTTATTTTTGTTCATACAAAAAGTTCAATCAGTCGGCCAAATGAAGACACTGCTCCCCAGAAAAAAAATTACTTCCCTACGCCCCTGGGTATACCTACCCAATCAGCGATCAAATAAAGTTGTCATAATACTCATAATGGTTACTTGTTTCTTTTTTTTTACATACATATTGTAGATACCGAAATAATTCACTTATAGAATCGTTTTTTAATACAATAATTTAAATTTAATTTTATACTTAAAATAATAATATTAATATACCCTATATATATTTATACTATCCTGTCCGAGGACTGAATAAGAATGATAGATCAACTTCTACCATCTGTACCTATATCTGGACGTTTATTTTTATTTTTGATGAATAAAAATCAAAAATTGCCGAAAAAATAATAATTATAATCTAAAATATCACTAAAAATATACCTGAAGGCTGAAATTAATTATATTATTTTGATAAAATTATATTTTAAAACTTTAAAAACTATGTAGGTACATTTTTTCCGTATTTTAGAAAAAGTTTATAAAAAATTGCCTAAATATTCTTTATTACTTATTAGAATAGTATGTATTTGAATTTTGAAACATGTATTGGATTGTTTGTACAATTATTGTAGGTACAACTTGGAAAGTATACTGCAGTACCCTAATCATTCATTCCAAAAAAAAAAAAAAAAAAAATTCTAGTTTTGCCATTAAAAATGTCGAAATACTTCCTTCAAACCGTAAATAAGCAAAAAAATAAAAAAGGTCACCAATTTTTTTCGACTACATTTTTGGGCCAGTGATAAAAATGTTTTGCTGCACCACATGATTTCTAACTCTGCGCACGCCTATGATTCAAATATATTAACACCAGGGGCGTAACTCGCGGGGGGGGGGCATTTTTCCCCCCAAAATGCCTTTAGTTAGTTGGCCAAATCGTATTTGTCAGTTGGCTATTCGTATGTATAAGGTCTCTTAAAATAAATTGATGATTTTTTTTTTTTTGCTTATTTACAGTTTTAAAGAAGTATTTTAGAGAAATGAGATTTGCAGTAGACCAAATTGTTAAACGTGTAACGTTTTTTTTTCTACTACCTAATACGAAAAGTTCAATCAGTCAATCAGTCGGCCAAATTAAGACACTTTCTCCCCCCCTCCCAAAAAAAAAAATGACTTCGCTACGCCCCTGATTAACACACAATAATTGCAGTAAATGTACAAAGATTCAATATTGTAGACGTATAGTGTCAGTTTCAATATTATTATTATTATTCTGTCATATGATTATTTAGTATTTACAATAATAGTACCTATATCGCTCATATTATAGAACTCTCAAAAATTTTAGGTACCTACCTATATATACCTACATGGTTGATAATTTATGCCTATACGAATAACGATATATATATTTAAATATCATCATTATCTAATATTCAATATTTACTATTGTATAATAAAGTTATATTATGATGATGTACCCAGTGCCGGATCTAGAGGATTTGTCGCCCGGGGCAAAAAATAATTGTAGCGACCCTTTTTTAAAAATGTTTAATAAAAATTAAGTGATCAATGGAATCAAAAAAACGGGACGAAAAGTTTAAATATTTTTACATTTTGCAAGTGCCCCGGTTCGCCCCCCCCCCCCAATAGATCCGGCACTGGATGTATACCTATAACTATATTATAACTACTATATACAGAAAAACGACCAATATATGAACAAATATATAGGTAATATATAGGTATTATTAATTATAATAGGTACTGCTGCAGTATACCCATGTTATCTTACTTAATATACATTACGAAATAATTTTTATAGACAGAATTTTCGCACGCCCTTGTTATCATAATAATAACAACAGCTATATAATATCAGTGTATACATGCCTATACTGTGTTTACACGATGAGTGTGGTGTACAACATACTATTATTCCTATATAATATGTATATATGCGGTTATATGAATAATTCATAATTCACGTGTATAATATATGACATTACTATTTTACTCACTATTTTATTCTTATACCAACTTGAATTTTAAAACAGAATCACATTATTTTATGATAATAACTTATTGAGACTGTCGGTGCAGATAAATTCCAATATATTGGAAATTCATTATGCATGGCATATCTTATTAGGTAAATACATGTTTTACGCAAGTGATGCAGTGGTGTATTGATAAAAAAATTTCGCAAGTAGGTATACTACGCCATTCTATAAAAAGAATTTAGGTAGATATAGATACCAAAAACATTTTTATCGCTTCGCTCGAAAATCATTAAGCTTATTATGTTTCAAACTTACAGCTTTCAACTTTCAAACTTTTTGAAACGTTTTTACATTCTAAGCGGAACGAAGAAGCTACCTATTAAATTTACAATTGTGTTATTTTTCTGTGAGTAGGTACTTTTTGTATAGAAGGAATCGAGTAAGCGTTTTATTTTTAATTTATACGAATTAATGCCATTCGGCTTTTTTAAAAACAGTTTTACCTACAGTTTTATATATGAAAAAGTGGCGTAGGGGGGTTCCCGAGTTCTGACCCCCCCCCCCAGAACAAAAAAAATCATCGAAATGTATCATTTATATTTAGGACCTTTTTTAGGCTTTTACGAATAAACTATTAATTATTGTCACCCGTTGGTAAATTGCAGTACCGAAACAATAAATTCTGTTTTTTATCTGAATTATAACGGCTAAACCCCCTCCCCCTGATAAAAATTTAAAATATGCCACTGATAAAAAATATAACATAATTAATAAATAGGTATATATATTATATAGTAGTACTTATTACAAATACATAACATTATTTACAAGAATGATTACTGTGACCTTGGTACACACGATTAGTTGTTATTGGCAATGGACATCATTCTATTATTTTGAGGTATTTTTTGCGAAATTGGTCCGACTCATAGGTACCTAAGTAAAATACTCCTGAAGCCTGGTGTTACCCGGAACACGAATGCAAAGTCGCTCTGAGAAACGGTGTGCATCAATGTGTCCTTCAAATAATTTCTCGAGTAAAATTCAACAAAATCGGATAGGTATAGGTACCACGAATTACGATGTTTGGTTAATGGTTCTGGGGCAAATGGGTTATTTGATGGAATTTTCATTCTAGTTGGTAGGTACTTTAAATAGGTAATTTTTCAATTTTTCCAGTAGTTTTCTTAAATGTAAAGGAAACTTAACCAAAATCGTTATAAAAAGAAAAGTTATAATGTCAGAAACTTGAAATTTACAATGATTATTTACTATGCACTACCTATATATACTGGTTGAAATATCAAAAATTTAATTGTTAACCATTTTTCAGTAATTTGTGTAGGTATAATTTTCAAGTATGATTTTTATACATGTATAATATGAGGTATACACAAGAATATACACTTTATGGATACGAGTTATAATAATATTATTAATTATTGTATATAAAGCCGGCGTAATGTAACATATTCGCGTAACAAATATGCGCAAGTGTGGCAGGTACATTCGTGCGCGTTTGAACGTTACGCGGTCGTTCACGGCCGATCCATCCGTTGTCGGTTTTCTGACGAACGTCAAAGAATGTTCGCCGCGAACAATGCGCAAGTGTGGCACCCTTTTTGTATTTGCTGTGAACAAACCGGCGAACACACATTTTTCGTGAATTAATCTACTTTAACAAATTTATATATTAATTAAAAACTGTATTTAACTCAAAAATTAATTGTATATTACCTACTATATAAATAATTTAATTAATTTTATATAAACAGGAATAAGGAGTGGCGCCACTAGAGGGGGGGGTGTTACAACCCCCTTCGAAAATTATTTTTATAATATATACTATTACTATTTAACATTTATTTATATTATTTAGTGTATATAAGTATAATATATAATATTAATATTTGATGAATATTATATATTATATTATATTTTAAAACGAGCATTAAATAATATTTTGTATGAACTATATTATAACGTTTAATATATTATCAAATTTTTAATTTTAACATATTGAAGGCTTGTAAACGAATCTCCTATTGCCAAATATCTCAATGTTACTGCTAATCTATCTTGAATTGATATAGCTTCACGAAATTTTGTATTTGTTTTAGCGATTTTAGGGCCAATCATCATATGAATTTTTTCAAAATAAATTGAAGACATCCGAACAAAATTTTGAAATTTATTGCCCGCTAATTTCTTGAGATCTTAAATCGGCAAGCAAAGTTGATCCGATATTTGTACCTCGGTACAAATTTGTTTTCCACCATTGGCGTTCATTTCTTTTACGTTGTCGTTTTTTAAGAATACTATGTAAAACAATAAATGCAGCAGCGGATACTTGGGCATTGGATACAGACATGGTAAATACCCGAAAACCAAAGAGCAAATGCTGCAGGATCAGGCCGCGCCGCGCATTTCAGCGTATGCACGGCCTGATGTTACGATACCCTGACACACTTGCGCATTTCACCGCGTAACATGTTCGCGAACATGTTATGCGGTGTTACGCGAACATGTTACACCCCAATACACCACTGCGCAAATGAACATTACGTGTGTGAGCCGTAATCATATTCAATAATTGTCCAGAAACTCCAAACGCTCCCTAAATATCGTTTCTAAATTTGCCCCCTAAACTGTTACGGAACTGATAAAAGAGAAAGATTTTTGGTACTATACTCCGGTTAGGTCCAATTTAAATTGTGTATTAACAACTTAATATACGTAGGTACCCACTTTTGGTGGAATTGAGAAACTTGTAGAATTAATTAACAAAATAAACATAGGTAGGTACCTTAAATAAATATAATTTATACAGCTAAATTTAGGTATTTAATTGTTTTTACAAATAACATTTTTTTCAAAATTAAATTAAATTTAAAAAACAAAAATTTCCTGCGTAGGTAACCTAGAAATGAGGCTTATAAATTCATACATAGGTATATTCAAAACAATCGCGACGTAAATATTAATATTCGGCTTTTTGGTCTAAAAACCCAGGTGGATATTTTGTTTTCCATTTTCTCGCTTTACATCACAATTTTGGTATTGTTGGAAATTGATCGATACATTCAAATTGGAGGGATTCAAATTTGCATCCTGCAATTTGCGTTTATGATCATATCTCAACTATTTATAAATTATATTTCAATTAAAACAACTGATAAATTTTAGTTTAGAACTACATAAATATACATAACTATTTTTAAGATAACATTAAAAATTAATCCGTTAGACAAATATGCATCATATCATTTATATCACCTGAAACTTGAATTATGTGTATTATGACAGTATTCAGTAACCTATTTATCAAAGTACCTATCCAAGATTGTAATTAAGAATTGTGTTTTTGAATTAAAACTGTAGACGGTTTTATCACTGCAAGTTAAATGTATAAAGGTGCAATAGGTTAAAATAATGGACTCACACTTCATTATATTGTAATGTGATTCAGTAGTAAAAATCTACATCAGTAATAAATACAACCAGTTTAGTATAAATGTCCTTGATAATATTTAGCAACATCTGTTTTTTGTTTGAAAATATAAAGAATATAGTTCAGTATATAGGTAGGTATTATACTAACAGTATATATATATATATATATCAGTAGATATGATGTATTATAAAATATGTGTTCTATGGTTGTGTCCCCTACTGTGGACAGTAGGTTTAGCCGTTACTCCATTGCCTCCACGGTCCACGACGAACAAAAATACTATTGACTGTACAGGACCCATAGCATTTTCATCAACTGGCAGTGGGCCTGTACATTCTACAGGTCTGGTAGCATATAAAGAAAGTATTGTTAGCCTAGCTATAACATGGGACCGTGAGGTTGGTGTGTTCACATGCGGTTGCTCTGGCCTCTATCAATTTTCTTTCTCCGGCTCCACTGAAGATAATATGAGGTAACATATATAGATAAGGAAAGGACTGGCATTTAAACAATCTTGTTAATAAAACCACAATATAGGATGGTGTTACAAAAACGATTAAACAACAGTAAACAGTGGTTACCCATTTTGGCGACGAAACCGGGTGGTGGATCAGCCACAATATTGTTGGAAGTTGAACCAGGAGATCAGGTAGCTGTATTTTTGGATGGCGATTCTAAGAAATTCAATAGCAGACATGAACATGGAGTAACAGTAACATCATTCAGTGGATACAGAATAGCAAAAACTTAAAAAAATTGTTTTACTAATACAACATAATATTAGTATTAGCATATTATATACTTACAATTTTAAAGAAATGTTTCTATTTAACTTCAAATATTTCATAATATATTTGTGAAACACAGAATATTAAGTTGATTTTAAAAATACTGTATTTAAAGAAATAAAATATAAAATATGCCGTTTCTGTTAGTATGATGTTATACAAATTTATTATAAACTTAATTCATTAATCAAAATTATATTAATAACATAAATAATATTAAAAGTACTCAAATTGATTTTTTTTTTTAACTTTAAATACTAAACCGTTCATATAAAATGTATGTTCCATTAAAAATTACAAACGAAAACATATTTTAATATTTTATCTATTGAAATTGGAAGGAAATATTTTGTATGTTTTTTTATTAACATTATAATTGGTTTTTTATTAGCAAATAAAACATACTAAATAACATCATAAAACTATTAATTTTATTAACCTATAAGCATATGATATGCAATAGTGTCTATTTAAAAAATTTTAAAACCTAAACTAAGTTACATTTAATTTAACTCAATAGAAAAATATAAATAAATAATTATAGTAAAATAAATGTGTATTTTAAAGTTTCTTAGCAAAAACAACGCGCAAATAGTTTGTAAAATTTCAATATAATTTAAAAGTCCTTAAAGGCAGCACACTTTTCTAAGGAGTATAAGATTAAGGATAAGACTTTTTTTATTTAAATATCCAAAAATTCATATGGTGTTTGTATGAGAAGTAAACAATTGTTATCAAGTGTTTTCAAGCACCCACCAAGTTGCATGCATTGTCTGTATGTGAAAGCACAAGTAAAAATACTGATTTAAATTCTGTAAGAATATTTTAAGTAATGAGTCTTTTTCCAGGCTATTGTGGATGTTGATTTTTGATTAAATTGTCCATTTTTTTTTTAGGTATATATGAAAATAAATATTTAAAAGATTTTAAAATAATTCTAATTCAAATATTAAAAATTGATTACTTACCAATATAATTTTATATAAAAAAGGGCTGATGACAATTTCAATGTTCTTACAGAATTTTATTTGGATTTTAAATCTAAATCACTAAAAAATAAATACACCAATTCCAACTCCCTTTAGAAGAGAAATACACACCCGATTTTTAAGGGATGTAGAAAATTTTTAAGACATTCTAAGATATTAAAATTAAAATATTGTTAGATTTTTAAGACATTTTAAGAAAAATGATAATCTAACAATATAAAAAAGCCGGTCAGTAGGAGGTGGAAGCACTTCGCTCGTTGGGTGTCAGTAGGGATGGTCAGTATGGATACACTTTGATACTGGATAGGGTACTCTCGGTGGATGTATTGCATTTGAAAATAATGATAAATCATTGCATTCAATAAAACGATTCTGAGCGTAGCTTCGGTTGTAGTATACACAACTCTTAATATTAATTATATACTCAGTACCTAGCTATGTTTAACATTACATTGATTTTTTAATTTTGACATTTAATTAAATTAATGCACAACTAACGTTATATTAAATTTTTTCAGGTCTTAAAATATAATTTTACCAGCTATTTGGACTTAAATACCTAAAAATTTATCATTTTGTCAAAAAAATGAAAACGACTATAATAAAAAAAAAAAAAATTGTGACTATAGATTTTTTGAATTTAGTTAGAATAACGTATATATAACACTGAATAAAATTTTCAGACCTTAAAATCCAAAATTACCCCTTTTAAGACTTAGAAACCTCGAAAACTAAAATGTCTATAAATAGCCCAAAATTACAAAAATAAAATAAAAAAAATTAATTAAAGTAAATATCTTACTAAATTAAATATTGGATAGAAATTTCAAGATTTTCAAGTCATTTTTTTCGAAATTACGAAGAAATGAAAAATCACGATTTGACAAAATCGTATATTTGCCGTTTTTCATGAATTCTTGGTAGTTTTTCCTTACGCATTAAAAAACTATTGAGAAAATCAAAAAATGACTTTTCTAAAGTACCAACTAGATGACATTTTCTACAGGAAACCATGTAAGCATGTAAAGATCGGAGCACTCCTTCTGGTAGTAAATTTGTTACAACAGAGAAAAAAAAATAAAATAAACATCATTGTAAAACCACTACCTCCCTCACTATGCTCAGAATCTAAAATATTTACACATTTTAAAAATAGTTCACTTTTTTTTGTTGTGTAAATATGAAATTTGTTAAAAAGAAGAAAAATATGATGTGTTTATTAAGTGATTTTAGAGTTAAAACATATCCATTCTAAAATCAATAAAGGACATTTTGGAGGTGAACATCGATTTTTTTTTGTCAATTTTTAATTTTATTAATTAGAAAACTAATAATTAGTTTATAATTATTATATTGTAGTTTAAAAATATAAAAACAATTCTTAAAAATACAATTATTTATTTTTTAATTAGTGAATTAAAAATTGAAATTAGATTCACTGCCAAATGTTTTCCTTTATTCATTTGATAATATTAGGTATCATTTTGAAAACCTGTTTTAACAGTTTTGCATTAATATATTTTGTTTTTTTTATAACTGAAAATTGTTAGTGTTGTATCTTCTTAACAAGTGTAATGATCTCATATATATTATTAAAAATGCACAACAACCATATTAGTAAAATGTTGTTTAATACGAAGCTATTAACATTTTATATTTACACAATTAAAAAAATAGCAATAAATAAAACATTTACAGCACATTAAAATACATAAAAATAAATTAAAATAAGTAACTTGCTTCCAAATTAAACCTCTATGGCCAATAACAAGATATTTCAATACAATTACAATAATAAAAGGAATGATAACCAAATAGAAACTGAGCAACAGTAAAAAAAATAATTAATAAAGTTTAAAATTTCGTTGCACTTAGAAAATAATTATTTAAATTGATTTATTAATATAAAATATAAAATTAAATATGTAATAAAATAGTTTTAGTTATTAAATAAATATGCATTCACAGCTATTTTAAATATTTGTTTAGACTTTAAGAGATATATTATAATAAAATAAATGGCACCGTGCTTTGGACCACAATATAATAGATTATTGAAATACATCATACATTAATAAATAACTATATAAATGTAATAAATAATAAATACATTAATATTAATTAACATTTTATTATATTACTCAATTTAAAGCTGTAGATGTTAATAATGCAACACCTCTTTCATAGAATGTATGATGATCTTGTCCAGGAGCTACATCTAACTCCACAGTGAATAATAATTCAGATCTGGTAGAATTCAAATAGACTGGTAAAGAAAGTTTATCAGGTCTTAAATGTTCTTCCGTAGATACACTAGAAAAAAAATGCATTTAGAGAACATACTTTTAAAAAACTTTCAGTGACAAAAATCTACTCACTGTGACCATCGTAACAATGTTACTGGTAAATCAGTCATTATGGATGAAGTTAATAATAACTGATTATTACGACATTGTGCACCCTGTAGTTTTAAACCTTAAATAATAAATAATAGTTAATAATAGAATAGACAAATATTTTTATAAACAGTTACCAATGACACCAAAGCTACACTCATCCTGTTGTATTGAATCATACTCTAATGCATCAGTAATAGTTACATCTAGTATTAATTCTTCCAAAGACCAAGAGTTAGCTTGCGCAATACACTGTCTGGTAGCAGTAATATAAGCTTCTGGATTTAAAAGGCCTCCAAGCCACACTGGGAATGACTATAAATTATAAAAATAATATTAATACAAACATATTATACTCTATTATTTTAAAAATAAATTACTTTAATTTGATTAGCACCACGTTGAGAAACAAGTTGTGATACTTGTTGCAATTGTTTCACACGTTGACTAAAATCAGATACCCATTGAATAACCGTACACCCAATAGGTACTGTGTATCGTCGCCAACCAACTGGCAATTTTCCTTTAACTAAATCACTTAATAAGTTTCTATGATAGTTGGTTTGTTTCTTTTCACCCTATAGTTTAAAAAATTTAATTGAAATAATTAAAAATAATGTCTATTATGGTATAACATTGAACATACTTGACATATAGCTACTACTTCATTTAAATCATGTATAACTTCCTGCAATAGTTTTGAACCAAAGTTCACTTCCCGTTCGAAATATCGATAAAGTGGGTCTTTTATATTTTCTACAGTACGTTTTAATGTCTGTAATGATTGAGGTAAAAGTTGTAACCAAGTAGTTGCAGAATTATGCAATGTTCTCATCCAAGCTGGACGACCATCTGATGTTGGAAGTCCAATACTTGAATCAGGTCCTCCTCCATCTTTAACAGCTTGTTCAGTAACATAAGCAAGTTCGTCTTCATCTTCGAGCTGTTGCATTTTTAACAATTTACTCACCAAATCAGTACCTATTTAATTATTTAATTATCAATTAATTAAATATAAATTAAAATATGTAACTTCTAAACATACCTCTAGTTGTTAAGAGTACTTTTTCAGCATTATTAGGCAATCCTAACCATGATGGATTTTGTCTACCTGATAAATTTTCAATCCAGTGTAAAAAGTGATCTCGTCTTGATCCATTAGGCATTGTAATATGTCTAAATAAATAAAATAAATGTATTAAATAATAAAAATATAGAAACAAATTTTTAATCATTTTAATACCTATTGTCGTCACCTCCAATACCATCTACATTTGCTACCAATGCAAATCCTGTTTCAAAACTACGTGCTGTGAATAACTTGCTTAAAAATGATGTTAATAGCCTTTGATCATAATCGTTATCAATTTTACCACCATAAATACATTGAGACAATAATGTAACTAATGCATCCCACGGAATTTTCTCTGGCGGTAAATTAGTACGGCTCTAAATATATAGTTGATTAATATTAATTTAAAACAAATTCAAAACAATTTTTTTCTTAACACATACTTTTGCTGTTGTTTCAATCCACGTATCTAAAGTATCACAAGCAACTCTAAGATCGGATTCATTGAATTCATAATGTTTAGCCCACCCAAGTGGAGTATAACGTAGACGCTCTTGTACAATAGCATGGAACCATGCAAGCAAGAAATATAATCTGGCTCTTTCATTGGGAACTTTCATCATGCGCGATGCCGGAATCTATAAACATATTACATAAAATATTTTGTTTTAAGAGTATAATATTTGCATGCTCACAGTATTGAATGTCCGTAACAAATTAGCTTTAACACCAGGTGGTGGTTCAAACACAAATATCCGCCCGGCTCTCAATAAATTTACAGGTACAGCAGAATTTATCTCCATAGTTAAAAATAATCTAAAATTAGTATGTGGTTGAAGACTGTGTAATTTCTTTTCAAGCTGTACTAGCCATTGAGGAGCCAGATGAACATTTTTCAACAGTACCCATCTAAAATGATAAAATAAAATATATATATAGTATTTCAACATAACAGAAATGATTAAAATATATAATATTATATGCTATCCAATATCTAACATACCGCCCAAGACGAACAGCAGAGTTTATGGCATCAGTAGCTTGACGGAAACCTTCAGCAGATCCAATTGCTACAGAAGACAGTAGTTGGTTATGTTGAGTAGCAAGATCATCAACACGACCAGAAGCATCATATCCAGGAGCTGAACACAATATGGCTGGAACACTACAATCCAGTTCATTCAAGACAATTGTTGCCAAATCAGGTTCACGTTCTGCTGAAGATGTTAACTGTGTACCTAGAGTTGCTTCAACAAACAGATTAGCTGACGCTATGACTCTATCTGGTCTAAATGCCTAAATTTAAAAACAAATAAGTTATAATATTGAATTAATGAACATATATATATATATATATATACATACTTGAATAGCAAGAAGTTGATACATAGCAGTAGCCACAGGACTAAATGGAGTTTGTTCATCCCACAATTTAGGCACACATTGTTCTGGTGTATTCTGTGCAAGCCATGGTCCAAACTCTGGCATCTCCTCCATATGTTCTGGTAAATTTTTAAATGCTAATATTCTATGTGATAACCTAATCATGGCTTCAATTTGCTCTTGGTTCAAGCTACTAAGTGATCCTTGTCCAGAAGAATTATTTGAGCTCAAAACTCCTTCTTTACCACGAAGGAAAAACTGGAATTCTGAATCCAACATATTACCAATTGGTGATCCCTTTAAACTTATTCGGCATAACAATATTGCTAATGTCAACCTATCATTATGCAACATTCCTCTGGCTACTCTTTCATAACATACCTAAAAATTGGATTTTCATGAATTTAAATTATGGAACAAAATTTAATTTTTTTAAAATTTAAATTCTTACAGTGAATAAATCCTTAGTAACAATATCTAATCGAGAAGTGTGGTCAGTAACAGATGCCAATCTAGGATTGGATAATAATACTGAACTGAATATATCCAAAAAGAACTTTAATGAGTACTGATATAGAAAATGAACTTGATTTAAACTGTCCATTGTAAAGTACATATTACTACAAGCCTGTGCTAAAGGTTTATATTGTTGCGACACTGTTTCAATCTCGGCAATGACTTTATCAGTTTCTTCTACTTTTTTACTAATATCAGCTGCTTCTTGTTTAAGTCTCTCTAATGTTGTTATTACAGAATCGTTATCCAATATTTTGCCTTTGGCTTCATTTAATGCTTGTAATAATGATTTCTCCAACTGTCTTAAACGTAAATGGAATTCGCCTAAAATGACCAAAAAATTTTATATTTCATCAAATTTCATCAATTAATACACACACATACCTTGAAGTTTAAGTAAGTCAGATCGTTTAGTATCTATATCAGGTCTTTCAGCCTTTAACACACGATCTAAGCATTGACTTTGTAACGAGGATCTAGTCACCGTAAAATTAACAAACATTACTCTAGAACATATGTCTGGTGAAAATTCTACAGTTGGATCACGAGTAGATAGAAATATGACAAATTTTGGTGACAAATCAATATCTTGATCTCCTAATGTTATTAAAACACGACCTCCTGTACGACGGAGTTCTCGATTTAATACAGGATTTAAAATTGGATCATAGTTTTCAACATCCTGAAATGTTTACATAGTTATAATACCAATAATTTATTTAAATATAATACATAAAATATTCCTGTAAAACATTATTCCTTAATCATCTGATATTTACAGATATATCTATACTCTATTCAGTTTAAGAACGACTAGTGAACCAGTGAAAACAGGTCGCATTTGTGCATGCAGTGAACGCTTAGTCAAAAGTATACACCGCTAAGTGTATACGAAGCTTAAAAATTATTTAATTTTAAATTGTAGGAACTTCTAAACTAAGTCTGACCGCCAAATTCTAATTGCACCAAGTTTTTAGCATCGAAAAATGACAATACATAAGATCAAAAATCTAATTCTTCGATAAAGTAGAAATGTATACTTTTGGTAAATATGATGTTTTTATACTATAAATATAATATCTGTACCTATTTTTTTTTTTTTTTTTTGTAAATATGATTAAATTTAGTTTATATGAAATTTATTTATTTTTATGAATAAGACATTTATACTTTTTGTAATCATTAAAAATAAATACTTATGATTCAGTTTAATGAAATAATAAACATGCAAATTAAAATAAAAAATACGAGTGTGATTTATAATAATAATAGGTAAGTGATAATATAAAATGTAGTAGAAAGCATGAATACAAGCTGCGGGGTGTTGAAATTGTGTATATTATATTTTATAATCATCTGTATATACAGCTGTGGTCACCGAAGGCATTGAGTACCATCGGCAGCTCAGTATGCATGCGCAAAAGTAGACGTTCTTACTGAATAGAGTATAGTTATATACATCACAAAAATCAAATACAATAACCTTTTTCATGTACTTTACCAAATAACAAGAAAAATTATTATTAAAATATAACAAAAATACATACTTGAACAAGCAATGGATTTCCAAAACGTAAAGCAGATTCAAGATTCTTTCTAAAGGAATCATCCAAGAAGCTGGTTTTTGTAATTTTAGCGTCTGCATACTCTTTGAGAATAAACTCTGTTGCTTGTCCTGATGGATCAATTATTAATGGATATCTATTGTATCTCTGAATTTAAAAAATAAATATTATTATTATATTAATATTATTATAAAAGAGTATACTATTTACCTTTAACATAATAGCGTTTTCTGTACACAAGTCATCTGTAGGTAATGAATTAGCGTGCCAGCGAAGTCTTTCATCTGGATTTGACAAATACTCAGTCAATGCTATATCAGATCTATACTGTATTCCAGCTAAATACAAATGCTGACACCATGTGGTAAACAAATTTTGACGATACTGTAATAAAACATTAATCACATAATTATTGAAATAAAATAACATTAAATAAATGTATAAAACTTACATGTTGATCAAAATAACCAGCATAAGCTAAATAGGCTGACGATAATAAAACATCTCCTATAATTGTAGCCATTTGAGATCTAAAAGTATCTCTTGTACTTTCCCATCTTTCTCTTTCGATTACCAATGATTTTAAAAGAGCTATTGATCGATCCACCTATAAACTCACAGATATATTTATAAAAAGAAATTAAAAACTAAAATATAAAGCTGAAAAACATACTTTGCTTTGGACATTTTCCAAATCGGATTTAATTGCTTGAGCTTGTGAAATAAGTTGCGCATACTCTTCCTGATATTCAGTTATAGTTTGTTCTAGTTGAGCAATAAGTGCTGTCGTTTCTTCATTTTTAACCTTATTATCTGATGCTTGATTTTCAAGAGATTTCAATTCATCTCGTAATGGTTCTACTTTTTTCAATACATCTGCATAACTAACCTATTAAAATAGTTTATCATTAGTAAACAGTAAGTAATATCAATATATATATTTTTTTTTTAATTAACCAATTTTAAACTATACCTGTGCTATAGCCCATTTAACCATAGGACCACAAGCCATACTTGCACGATTAACCTTTTCAAATGTATAATCTGGGTTGTTTAAATACCGGCTGTGCATTTTTTCTCGAACATCATCACTGTAAAATTATTATTTTAATTAATACAATTTTGATTTTATACTTCATCACTTACGAAATATTTTCTGTACTAAAATTATTGACAATTGAATTAATAAAGTTCTCTCTCATAACAACAGCTCTGATCGCTTTCCAATCAGACGCATTTTCACCAAGCAACAAACAAATAGATTCCAATGCCAACTTAACAACTGCAGGTGGATTAGCCATTGATCGTACCTCTACTAATTGTTGTTTCTTAATTTCCTTTACAGCTATAAAAATAATTAATAGTTCAAATAAATAATTTCTACAAGGGCATATTTAGGAAAATATAATCGACAAGACACAAATAATATAAACTTAATATCTATCATTACATGTAGTTGACAAAATATTATAGATATTAATGTGATTACCTTGCTGAGCATCCATAACAGCAGGTTCAACGTGTGCAAGATCAGCCATAACATGTTCTCGTTTTTCTGATATCAATACTTGTTGTGCTTTGATCTGAGCTTGTATTTCTTGTGATTGTACTTTTCGTTTCTCTGCTTCATGCTGTTCTTTAAACATCTGTTGTAATTTTGCATTAGCTGCCTCATTTTTAGCATTCAATTCTATTGATTTTACTGCCAATGATTTTTGCATTTCTTCAACTTGTTCAACAGTTTCAGCTATTTTTGAAAGACCCACATTTAAATGAAGTTGTTGTTCTTCAAGTTCAGCTCTCTTTTCTTTATGTAATTTCACAAAATGATTAATAAAGTCTAAGTAATGTCTAGGAGTAATTGCCATTGTTCTTGATCCTCGTTTTACTAATCGACTATTAGCCTTATGTAATGTTTGATGAACATATACAAAAGCATTAACTACTGCAGTACGATAATCAGGAATACTAGGGACTAAAGAACAAGCTGATGGGAAAAAATCAGGAGCTTTCCACATTGGTGGTCCATCCAAGTCAACAGATCGAGTGAATTCTTGACCAACCTATTAAAAATTAGCCATAATTGAATAATTGATTTCAAACTTTATTTAAAAATATTTACTTGGAATAATGCTGTATCTGACCAGTCTCCAAACCAATTAAGGACGCATCTGTTAAAAAGTGCAGGAGAAGTAGCAGCTCTATCTTTTAACCCTTCTGAACTAGGATTCATTGTGAAAACAACATGCAAATTTCTCATTACTTGACCAGTGAACCACTTATATAATTCTTCATTTGAATCTAACATCAAACCTTCTCTTTGACTTCCCTCTTTACATTGAGTCATTAAAGTGGTATACTCATCTCCTAAATGATTACAACATTTCAAATAAGTGACCCAGGTATATCCTTATTTTTAAATTATCACATACCTTCAAATAAACCAGGAACTTCTCCATTAGCTAACAAAGTATTCATGCGTTCAAGAAAACCAGATTCCAATACATTTGATTCATCGAGTATAAACGTAATTTTCTCATTTTTACAACCAGATCTTCTCAACACTGCCCTTAAATCTTCATCAAAATCTTCACTTGTATATTTATTATGAACCTAAAGAGCATAGTAAAATAACTAATATTATAGATAATAGAAAAAGGTTGTACAATAATAAATAATAATAAAAAAATAATATATTATATAATTCTATTTATTTTTAATACAAAACTAGCTCCCGCCGGGTGCAACTTCTTGTAAGTGTAACTCTTTTTAAGTGAGACTATTTGTAAGTTCAACACCCGAGTGTGGAACCTTGAATTTGAAACTCCGATTTAGTGTGACACATTGTAAGTTTAACTTTTATTGAGTACAACACCTCAATAAAATTACTTTTACAATTTGTATACATCGGTTTATGTATTTTATCAGAAGTAATATTGTTAATTAATTAATTTTAAAAATATTCCACCTACGGTGGATACTGGCATTCGCTTTCTAGAAGATAGCTGTTTACTCCTAAAGTATGTATCAATATAAATTTAATTCAAATTGTGAAAAATTCTACGTAAGTCCTATAATTTTAAATCCATTACTATGAGATATAAAAACCATAGTATACGTACCTACCTACCTATTCTATGAATCAGTGGGACAAACTTAAATACATAATACGGACTCGTCATAGGGTATTATATAACACATAATTTAATTTAATAAATAGGTAGGTAGGTAGAAAATTTAATTCAAACAAATGAAAAAAAAAATTATAAGAAAATATATTACGATTTCAGATATTGGATAAGTCACAAAAAAAAAAAAAAAAAGGCAAAGTGGGATTCAAACCAGCGTCTCTGTATTGAAAGTTCATTCCCGCTTCCACTAAGCTACAGAATTGATAATAAAGTGTTTGAAATTTCTCGTATTTAAACTATTCAGATAACGGATGACACCGTTGTGTATATCAACAGATAATAATATACACGTGCATTCAGAACAAACGTCCTGGTTAGACGGGGAGGTTCGTTAGAAGAAACGCTTTTAAAGTTCAAAATACACGAATTTGCCCAAAAATGGATGCACCTTAATATAAAATAAAAATGAAAAAACGAGAACAAAAACTTGGAAAAATGCAAAAAAAAAAAAAAGATTATACGAAGTCACCGCCTGAGCTTTTAACGGCCAAAACGACAACGGCGCCAAGTACTATATATACCTGCCTAATGGGGGAATGAGAATCGAAGACTCTATGCATCTAAACACTAATTCTTATCAAACGACCTGATTAACCGATATGAATAACCATACAAAACATGAGCCTAATAAATACTATAAACAACAAGGGAGACTCGACATCGTAACATATGGGGGTGATAATACGACGGTGCGCGAGAATATTGAGCGATAAAGAATGGAGAGTTAGGAAACGTGTTTTCTTCCAGGCGTCGAAAGCTCTGAGAAAAGACGAAAACGCAGAGGAACGAAAGACGTAAAAATTTCAAAAGACCGGAAAAGAGTTTGAAAACGGTAACAGTAAAGGAACACACATTGAGCAACAGAAAAAAAGGGGCCAGGGAATTAAATTTCTATTAGAGGTTTTCATCATGGAAAAAACTGGTAAAAAAAAGTTAGTACTTTATATACAAGACTAGCCTTTATTTTATACTAATACTTTACTTGATTAATATATATAGTTTAAATATATATAACTATTTTGTTTAATAAATAAATAATAATAATTGATGAAATACTAAAAATTTTAAGGAATAATAACCAATAACAATTTAAAAAAAAGTATAATAAAATAATTTAAAATTTTGTTATTTTAATATTGACTTACTCTTATTTGGAACACTGAAAGACCATTCATAAAAGCCACAAATCGTGACAATGTTGTTTTGCCAGCTCCAGAAACACCTATTAATAACAAATGTCCTTGAGGTTGTCTAAATATTCTATCTATTCTCAATACATGATCCAATACTTCATCAAAAAGTACAATTTTCACATCTAATTCTTCTTCATAGAAAACCTAAATATATTTACGTTTAAAATATAGTAGGTATTAACTAATAGCTAATATTATATTGTGAACAAATATTTAAATACTTTTAATCTTGCAGCAACATAATCACGTAATTGTTTTCTTTCAACAGGTACATAATCTTTGTGTAACCAATTGCTATACAATATTGGTCTTTGAAGAGCTTCTTCTTTATTAATTCCAGGAAAATGTTTCATGGCAACTATATCAATATTTTCATTCGTCCATTGACGTTCAATATCATCTACTAGACGATCTTGGAATAGACGTAATGCTTCGTGTGCCCACAGACGCACTAAACCATCTACACTCAGTGTTTCTAATGGTCTGGAATCATTTAATGTATAAAATTTGTGTTAATTCATAACTAAAAATAAGGTATTTATAAATTAAATATTTATTTTTATTTTATTCTTAAAAATAATTTTCTTAATCACCTGATTGCTTCACAAATTCCTCTAACCCAACGAGTCATCTCTCTAGGAGAATAAACATAATGAGGTTGCATATCTTGAGTAAAACGATCCTGGGATGCTAAGTAAAATTCAACCATTGCATTTGTCAGAGGCTCTGCATAACCACGAAGGGTAGGAATTAATCGTAGCATTGCTCTACTAAATGTTCCATAAATCTAAAATATAGAAAATAAATAATTAATTATAATATCATAATATCAAAATTAAAATGTTTTATTTACTTGTTTCAAAGAAGTTTCACCAGGATAATCAACATATATTACTGGGACATGACGTAAGAATCTATGAGACAGAGGCTTTCTGCCTGGGTCTGTTGGTGGATTACATGCTCCAACGAATTGTATTCTCTCCAAAGATACCCATGCTTGATCTCCAGTTGGTCTGGTAATAATTATAAAAATTTAATAGAAAATATTAATGTTAAAATAGGTACATTTATTGTAGATTAAAGGAAAACGGAACACAAAAAAAAAATTATAGTACATACAATTCTAAGAACAAAGGTATAAGTTTAAGCTTTTATTTTCATTATTCAAAAAGATATAAGTGATTTAAAATATCCGTGTGATGTTTTTGTCCTACGTCTTTAAATGGCCTATCTTATATGTGTTTAAGTTAATTATTTCATATAATGATTAAAATAGCATAATATATATATATTATTTTTATTTAATGTGTGTTTTAGTGCTCAAGACAATGGAGGAATTTTAGAATTTTAATATAGAACTTGGTATAGTATATTTTAAATATTACTCCAAGAGAATTTTTTTGTATTTGTCATGGCGCGTGACATTGTGCAAAACTAATCAAACTTTTTGACATAGGTAATGATATACAGTGGGGCAGTTATTTAGTTTACATAGTTAAGCTTGAGTTAATAATCACACTCAGTAGTCAAAATAATGTTTAAATATTTAAAAATAACCTATAATGAATTTTAAATTCTATCACTTTGTTAAACACAAAAAAACACATCAAGTTAAAGAAGAAAAAAGTAGAAAATATTATTTTAAGTTAGATAAAACAAACAACTTTAACAAATATAAGATAGGGCAATGCACGGCAGAAGCCATAATGACATAAAATTTAAATTTACCATTATCTTATTGAATAATATTTTTTTTTAATCGGATTTCTACCAAATCATTTTTATAGTTCTGACTACAATGAATTAATTTTAAATTAGTTTAAAAAAAAAAGACATTTTAGGTTGTGTGCTCCTTGCATATAAATTATAATATTTAATTAATAACTACTATAAAAAAATAATAAAATATAATTACTTATAAAAACCTCGACGTTCAACTAATTGTCGCAAGAATGAAATCACTCGTTGAGTACCATAATTATCCATGTCAGGTAAATTAATTTCATCACAGAATAACACCAACCATTTACCAAGCTTTAAACAATATATAAATACATATTAATAAATTAAATGTGGTTGACAAAAAGATGAAAAAATTGTCATTTACTTGAACAGGAGATAAAACTATTCCATTTGGTGTTTTTCGGTATTCACAATAATGATCAAATGTCTTCAACAAAAGTTCTGGTGTGGTTGCTGATGAAAAATTCAAACCAACAACTTCCATATCGGGCAGAGCTCTTAATGCCGAAAATAAAGTCATAGTTTTACCAGAACCAGGAGGACCACATAAAACTATAACATTTAACATTTAAAAAATAATTATTATAATTTTTTTTTCAAAAATAATCAATGATTAACCTATATATAAATAACCTTATAAATGATAATTTACCTAAAGGTTTATGCTCTGCAAGCCAAGTATAAAGCAACGTTTCATGTCTAACAGTGTCCAAAGTAGGAACAACAACATCAGGTGATGCAACTTTGTGAGTTTCAACTTCAACTTGTGGAACTCTACTAGACCAAGGAACCCAATCCCCATGGACATTGACCTAATTAAAAGAAAGTTGCAATAAAATAACACTAAAATATTAACCTAATAAATAAATAAAGAAAACTGAAATAGCTCAAATATGATTTATCAGAGAGAAAAAATATTTTATTATAATTGTTTCAGCATATTCAATACATACTTCATAATCAATAATATTTTCAGTCATTGGTGGCAAAGCTACAGTTGTAACAGTTCTAAGAAATTCACCAATATCAGAACGAACTTTCAATTTTGCATCACCAGCAAAACTCCATAACAGAGCATAAACTAAACATTTAGGAATATATTGTTCCAATTGGTCTTGTGGAAGTGGGAAATCTGAATGAGTTCTATTATATTGAAGAACATTCCTGAAAACAATATGTATATAAAATACATATTAATAACTTGCATGTGTATTAAAATAAAATAAGACCCAAATCCACAATAAAAAGTAAAATTTTTTGTGAATTTGGGTCTTATTTTATTTAAATAAATTATCCACAAGTACTCAAATGTAAATATTGAATGTATATTTTGCGTTAAAAAATGATTTACCTAATACTTTGATTTATCATAGAAAATAGCGATCCAAGTGCTCTTAATCGTGTGAAGTCCATAATATGTTCTTGTTTTATGGCATACTCTAAGCATCGAACAACTAAACCGTCAGATGAAAAATGTGGTTGTAACATAACAACAATATCTAATTGAAGCTACATAAAATAAAAAAATGAATTTTTTTTAAATGTTTTAAAAAATATGCACAAATTATACCTGCAGTGATGGTGATATAAATTGATCAACTACAGATCCAGACGTTGCAGATACTGATTGTGGAATAAGAGACATTGAATCTTCATCACCTTCATCAATTGGTATACTTTTTAAACGCATTAAATAATTTTCAAAAATCATTTCAGTAGTTAAAACATCTTCACTAAACCATATCATACCACAGCGAGATACAGTAGCAAGAGTGGCATATTTTAAATCTTGTACCTAAAAAAATATTTAGAATTTGAATTAAAATTATTTCATGATTATTAATATTATTTTAATTAAAAATTAAAAAAGTAATGAAATACTCACTTCAAACATAATTCGGACATTGGGTGGAAGTGATAGACGTTCTCCATTTGGCAATGTTAATAATTTGTTGTCATCCAAAACAGAATTTAAATTTTCAACCCATTCAGGATCAACATCACCATCAAATATAATCCACTGTCTTTTATTTATTTCCCCCCTAACATTATCAACAATTTTCCTAAAATAAAACATCATATGTATAAATAATATATATATATATTATTAAGTTATAAAATACTATCATCTATAATTTATATTGTACTTACCTCAAAATATGAGTAAATAAACCATCAGTCCATTCTCTAGTATTGGGATCTAAGGCACCATATAATGCTTCTTTAGATATGGCCTTTGGATCAATTACATGAGCTTGACCTTCCATTCCATCCATTCTTTCAAGAGCTTTCAAAAGTACCTTCCAAGCACTAGATTTACCAGATCCACTTGGACCAACCATCATTAAACCATGATTTAATTCACAAATTTGATATAATTGAAGCACCTAAGTTAAATGATTAATGTTATACTCAATATACTATTAACATTAAGGAGGCTCTCTGTGGGTGAAACATTTACCAAAAATACCTATTTTTTGTATATCGTAGCGATTAATTGAATAGTCTTATAATGATTTTAATAACTGATTTAAATTTGTTAACTCTACTTTTAATCAACTTTTTAAATATTTTTCTTATTTATTAATTAAAATGGTTTTATGAAATTTGAAATGACTAAATATTTGTTAACCAAATATTAAAATATTAGATATAAAAATTTAAAAAGTATAAGTTGATTAAGTTATTTTCTTGACAAATTAAAATCTAAATTGGACCATACAATAAATCACTAAAATGGATAATATAAAAGTAAAATGTAGAATACATTTATAAAACAACAACAATATTTACACGCATGTGTCTATGTGTATGTTATTAGTGTGCTTAATGTTGGAAATGTTT
The DNA here is from genome assembly GCA_025469235.1 of Pemphigus obesinymphae. Lineage (NCBI taxonomy): Eukaryota > Metazoa > Arthropoda > Insecta > Hemiptera > Aphididae > Pemphigus > Pemphigus obesinymphae. The sequence continues at coordinate 18,531 of JAIPRL010003391.1, read as the reverse complement.
TAATATAGGTTCCGGGTAGCGAAGATTACACACACTGCAGTAGGACTCACGAACCCATGTGAATGACATTAGCACACCACATGTTGATTTCTTTGTAGTGGTTGACAAATTGTTTCAATGTCAACTGCCGACAGTTAACAAAATTTAAAAGAATGCAAACGATTTCACGGTACTGACATATTGTTATAATTTGAAAATTACTGTTATTGATGAAATATCGATATCTGGTGGATAACACCATGAAAACAGTTTTGTGAGCTGTACTGTAATATTTATTTACACATACAATATTTTCGTATTATTTGATTATTGTCTAAACATGATCCCACAGAGAGCCTTATGCCTGGTTTACACTAGGCCGACAAAACATTAATTCTGTTTCTCAACAAATGTGTAACAAATAGAAGACAAAATGAAAATAATTCGATGACATTATTCAAACTGGTGACACAATGTTTATGTTTCAAAGGATTTCTGTTTTGTTTTGAATCGACGATTCCAAATTTTGTCTCCTAGGTATTTCGTTTTTTAGGTTTAAATATAAAAAGTTTATATAAATAAAATAAAACCCAAATCCACAAAATATATTTGGGTTTCATTATATTTATATAAATTATCCACAAGTACTCAAATTATAAATATTAAAAAGATTACAATTTATTGCTATTTTATATAGATCACAAATTAAAAATTAACAAAGTTGCTGTTTTTTGTTTTGTTGGCCTAGCGGTATAAAATATAAACTCATTAAATAAATTACTATTCACAACCACAAAACAAACCAATTTTCACAAATACCTTTTGTATCCAAGTTTCCCCCATATAACACTAGGTAAGCGTGTAAAAAGATTCACACAATAAAAATTATATTAAATTATATATATATTATTATTATATAATTATTGATAAATAAATTATTATATAAAATAGATTTATTTTGTTACCTTTTCCATCCATGGACCACCAAGCTCATCATCTTCCCCACAGACATAGTATTCTTCTTGGCACACTTTTCTTATTTGTTCTTTCAATTCTATAATAAAAATATTTAAAAACAAAATATAATACTATATTTCTTTTTACATAGTGAATTTTAATATTTACCTGTCATTTGAGCACGTTTATATTGAACTTGTGGGAACACATCATTTAACAGTGAAAACAAAAGTGGGATATCTTCTGCTACAAGTTTAGGTACCATTGTTTCACACACAGATTGAATTAAAATCTACAAATATTACAAGTAAAAAATAGATTAATATAACAAAGAGCATACTGCATAATAATTTTATATTATTTACTTCTTGTTCAGGTAAATTTTCTGCAATTTCAGCTTCATTCAAACTATGTCTTTCAGTTGTTGCACTAATACCTTTAATATGTTGAATACGATCTCTTTTAACATTTCCCGCAGATACCAAAACAGACTTTAATGCTCGTAATCCAAAATCATAATGTGATTGATTAGAAAGCTGTTCATCGCATAATCTATAATATATATAAAAAAATACATAAGTTGTTTTGATTTATATTAGAGAAAAGTTTATTTACTTGAAAAATGGAACAATTTTGCATGCAAGTTTTTCAGCTGTACGGAACCCTTGAGAAAACAACATAACTTCTGCTATAAGCTGTCTATCCGGCTTAGTCATAGCCAGTGATCTAAATAATTTTTTTAGATTATCTGGAAGATTTGAACGTCCAGCATAACCAGGATTCATAGTTATAAATATTGCCATATCTGTAGATACTCGGACTTGTTTTCCGACAAGTTCTACAGTGATGTCTAAAAATATAAAATATTAAAATTAATAATTTTATCCATTAATATACAATTTACTTATTTTACAAAATTATGGATAGAAAATACTACTAATGTATCGTGAGAAGAACAAATAAAATAAATAAGACTGATTTAAAATTTTTTTAATATTAATAATAATTTTATTTACTAGTTTTTTTAGAATCCATTTGAGACTTCAATGCTTCTTGAATAGTTTGAATTTGTTGAGAGACAGCCGATAACATTCTTTCCTCTAATCTATTAAATTCATCAAAACATCCCCATGCTCCCACTTGACATAAACCAACAAATATACGTCCCATCGCTTGGAAATCAAAAGTTTCATCACAGTTGAATACCAAAACAAAACGTCCTAACTGATGACCGAGAGCTTTCACAGACTCAGTTTTACCAGTACCAGCAGGTCCTAAAATTATTGGTTAAATATATGTTTAAATAATTTGAAAAGGGGTAAACATATTTTAATAAAATTTAACTAACCAAAAGGTGATCCTCCCAGCCTAGCTTCTAAAGCTTGTGTCATAGTTAAATAACAACGATCAGTTAATGGCGTTTGAACTAATCTGTCTTGTACACCAAGATATTCAAATCCATAGTAGAAATTTGCATTTGCCATTTGTATTGTAAGTTGTTTTAAAACATCAGTCTGATTAGAGTCTAAGTAAAAACGCATTTCACAAAGCCATTCAAATGAACGAGGACTAGATACCTTTCTAGAAATTAGCCTTCTAGTAATCATACGTTTATGAACATATTCATTAATCTAAAAAAAAAAAAAAAAAAAGTAACAATAATATTAATAGTAAATTATATGTATATTAGCCATTAATATATAAAATACATACTAAATATTCAAGTTTTTTTCTTCTTAATGGTGGTTGTTCTTGCAAAACAGAATCTGCTAAAAAGTTTAAAGATGTTTCAACTTGAACCAATACATTTTCCAACGGAGTTAATTTTGGCACAGAATTATTTTCATTTTCACATTGAACTTGAATTTGATGCAAAGCTGTTTCTATGTCTTCACTCCACAATATTTGAGCAGATAAAACAACAATTTGTGCTTGATAGTTGTCACACCATGCCATAAAAGCATCATGATCAATGGTTTCTTGTTTGAATTGCTTGCTGTTTTTCACTGCTTCACCTAAACGCGATGCTAATGTAAATCTCATTTCTTTCTCAACTAATGTTAGCCATTCATTTATTTTAGGATGATCAGTTGTAGATATAGGATTGGTAAATATAACTTCCTCCCCTTCACGAGATGCTACACCGAGAATATTTGTCGATGTTTCATCCAAGAGTATAGCAGCTACACCAGCAAACATTTTCTTGAAATGTTTCTGTAATCTTGAAATATTTTTACTATTTCCAATAATTTCTAATAGATCTTCATCTCCAACAAAATAGAATCTAGGAAAAGACATTCTTTCTCTTTCCAAATATTCTCCAAGAGCTTTTTGAATTTTTCCTAGTAAATCTGCTAGTCTTTCAAGAGATCGTTGTACTCCTTGAATATTAAGAACGTCAATAACCATTCTTGATTTAGAAACTTTTTTCATCAGACCCAAAAAGTCAGAACTACATAAATAATAAAATAATGCAATTAAACTGCAATCAAAATAATAAAAATGAAAATATTACCTAATGTTGTGAAATCGAGAAGTTTCGACAGGTAATAAAGTCTTAATATCAGCACTTCCTGAGAAAATACCTTCTAAATACACCCAACGTCGTTGAACATCAATCCAAACATCAAAAAGTGTATTAATTCTATTGAGCTTTTCTTCCCAAGTTAAAGCTTCTTCTTCAAAAACCTAATTATATATTATATAAACATTAATATAATTTTTTGTTCATACAATTTTATCAAGTATAAAATAATGGGCGATTACAAAATGTCTATAAACGATTACCACTTACTTTATAATAAGGTGATAATTTCATTGCTGCTACAGAATTTATATGCTCTTTAACAGTATTAAAAAGTTCATCCCACCCTCTTATTAAACGACACTTATTTTGATAGTTTATTAAATCTAAAGAATATGATTGCCAAGTATCTCGAACCTAAAAACAAAATAAAGATTATTCTATACAAATAATTATTTATTTTTAAAATTTAATATGCAGTATGTAGATAAAATAATTTACCAAGTATTTATTGACGAGACTGTATATGAGGGAATTGATAAATGTAGTGATAGCATGATAACTGAAGGAAGAGACTAGATTTAGTAGAAGGAATCTTAAAACCCCAGAAGTGCAAGAATGGAAGGAAATAGTTCAAGATAAGGAAAAGTGGAAGGATGTAGGGATGGTGGTCATAACTCGAAGAGTTATAGATGCTAGGAGAAGAATAAAAAGTATTTATTTACATATAGTGGTAGCGTAAGGTTTTGCGAGGCCCTGGTCATTCAGTATTTCTGCAGAACTAAAATATTTAAATATATTTTTGAACCGCGAGGCCCGAAAAAACGGCCTCTAATGCCCCCTGGTAATATTCACATATAAATATTTAACTGTATAACTGTTTTCTTACAATGAATTCCACTAAAATTATACTCATCAACTAATCTAATCATAATGTATTAAACATTATTAAAACTTAATATTAAACCCAAAGCAACAAAATATATTATATTAACCTGAATCCTAATTTTTTATAAGTCAAATAAAAGGTTTTTTTTATTAGGGATTTTTTTAAGTGAAATAAGAAAACCTATAATATATATATATATATATATATATATTATAATAGGATTATGACTATCCAATTCTAGAGCTGTTTGAATAAATAAAAAATAAATGGTTAAAATATGTGAAAAAAGAAACTGATTTAAGTTTATACAGCACTTCAATTTTAGACAGTCAATATTCAATAACTTCAATACACAATTTAATTAAACAGGGATAATATGAAAAATAAAAATTAAATAAACATACTTGTTTTAAAAATTCTTCAAGGGCCATTTCTCCTTGAGCAGTCATAATAATATCTTTAACAACTGCTTCATTTGCTTGCAAATCCACATCCCAAATCTGCCCCAAAGTTATATCAGAAAAGGTCCAATTCACTCGAAGTTTACGCATCAACTGTTTCCAATGCCGGTCTTTCAATGCATCAGATTTCAATTCTATCACAGTCATATTAACCTAAAAAAAAACTTGAGTATAGTTTTGTACAAAATGTTTCCATGCATTTTTAATAAATATTAATACTATGATTGAAAAGTTGTAAAATTTGAAACTGACTACAATTTGTTTACCCGATCTCAGTAATTTAAATTAACTAAAAGTAATATGAAAAGCTTACCTTAACATAACTTTGCAAAAGTTTTTTAACATATTCATAGGAAGAATATTGTCTAAAACGAGCAGGTAATTCTTTTAATTGACTAGTCAAACCATCCAACTGTTGACGAAGTTTTCTAGGTTGAACTGAAAGCCAAGGTTTTTCTCGAATTTCATCAATCTGTACCCATATTTTTGAAAGCTCAGACCACACGCCCTTTAAATCTTGCATTTCTTCAAAAACTACTATCATACGATCTTCAGCACTCGATAATGCATTACCTAATATTAAAAAATATATTGTTAATATACACAATTAAATATTTTCAAATAGTATAAACATATACCAGCTGGATCTTTCAGTTCCAAAGCTTCTTTAGCTTTAGCTACATTATCTCTTTCTTCTTTAATGCGAGTAAATTTATTTTCAAATACTTTAAGTTGGGACAAGGCATCATCGGGTTGCGTATTCCCAGCTACTGGTTTACCTTGTTCCCATTCTAAAAGGAAATCATTTGTTCTAGTTTCTACAGCTTTATTTTCAGCAATTATTTTCATTTGAAGACTTTGAACCTAAAAAAATAATTTTGTTAATTTAATATTTATATAGTGAATAGTGGGCATTAATGAAGAAAGGTTTACTAAAGGTATATGTGAACGTAATTGAAGACATATATAAAGGGGTAAGAGTGAGAAGTCTGTGTCGAGAAATAGAAGATTTAAGGTCAGATTGGGAGAACACCAGGATTCTGTTTTGAATCCTTACTTATTTTTTCTGGTAATAAATGAAATAACAAAGGATATAAGGGTGAGGTACCATAGAGCATACTATTTGTCTATGATGATATAGTGCTGATGAAGAGAATCCTAAGAAAGTGAATGGTAGACTTGAAGAGTGGAGGGAAGCTCTTGAATGTAAAGGACTCAGGATTAATAAGGGTAGGTAAAACAGAATATATATAGTATTATTTTGGTGAAAGGAAACGGAGGAAAAAAAGAAGGGTAGGAGATAAAGTTGAGTGGGGATGTAGTAGAAGAGGTTGAGAGGTTCAAGTATTTAGGGTCTCCTATACAGAAAGATGAGGGTTTCAAAAGGAATATGAAACACATAGGATTAAATGTGGATGGATGAAGTGAAAAGAAACGTCAGATGTTTTATATGACAAACGAATCCATAATAGGTTAAAACTTAAAAGGTACATTTTTTAAGACAGTTGTAAGACCTACAATGATGTATGGGACAGAATGTCAGTAGATAGGAAGATAGAATAGAGAATGAGAGCATAGATGAGAATATTAAGGTGGTATATAAAAGGTAATATAGAAGCATGATAATTGACAAAATAAGAGAAAACCGAGGCAGTGAGATATATGTATGTTGAAGGAAAAAAGGAGAGGAAGGTTGAAAAAGGTAGGAGAATGTGATGGTAAGTGAAATGAGGAAGGTAGAAGAAGTGAAGAAGATGCAGGAGTTAAATGGAATTGTAGCACAAAGGTGGCTGACCCCAAATAGTTGGAAGAGAAGAGAAGGAAAATTGTTATTATTAATTGCCTATATAATTACATAACATATATAATATGAATTACTTGAGTTTGAATTGATTTGTCTTTTCGTTTGATGATTTCATTAAATGCACTCCACTCGCCTTCAACATTATCTAAATCGAGCCAATTAGTAGGAAATTGGAAACGTTGTCTTTCTAAAATTTTCTGTCCTTTTTTATAAAGATCAACTTGTTTTTCCCATACTCTCATACTACGTTTAAGAAATTGTACATAAGTAATGAACGATACAGCATCAGATGTACTCGCTGCTTCAATTGATTGTTTTTCCATATCATTTCGAGACTAAAATTTATATTATAATTAGTAGTCTCTAAATAAATAGGTTGGGTTATCTTTAGTTTAAACTAACTTTAGCAACTTGAACATGAAACTCCGTCATACTATTACCAAGTAGACCTCCAAATTTATTTAAAATTTCTTTATGCCATGAATCATACTTCAAAGCCACTTTACTTTGAACCTTACCATACTCTATAATAAATGGTCCAAGATCTTTTCGAGTTTCAGTAGTATCAAATGTTTTACGAGATTTTCTAAAAATTAACATACATAACAATTAATAATTAAATCTTACTATTATTTGATATTTTTTTCTATATTTACTATTTAATAATAATACTTACTGAATGTCATTTAAATATGTCATCCATGTATTGATATCTTCTCCCATCTGACTATATAAATTATCAGCTTGTAAATCCCATAAAGATTGGTAAATCAGCCATTCAGACATATATTTTTCAGCCTAAAAATGTATAATATCAAAAATAAACCTAGCTATTAACAATTAAATGAATATGAACCTCATTTATTTTTTTTTCCATTGCATCAAATGCAGCTGTTAAAACAGTCTCGCCTGATGGTAAATTGGCTAAAAGATCTTGGTATGTCTGAGATGTTGGTTGATCTAACCCAACTTGATATCTAGAACTTTGTAATCTTATTTGCGATGTTACTACAGCTTGCCATGCAAAGAACTGTTGCATGAGTTGAACACGTGCTTCACATAGATTTGGATATAAATATATAGTTTGATTAGTAATTCTGACTTCGAGTATCTGCACTTTAATTTGAGGATCACCACCAAGCTTATTAGTTGGTTGAGGTGGTGCATCAGTATCCATACTCAAATCTTTCTTTTTCCCTTCTAATGCTTCAGTCCAAGCTTGAATACCTGCTTGAAGCCTTGAGGATAAACTTTTTTCAATCTACAATAAGTTATTCAAAGTTATTCAACATTATAATTAGGTACCTACTTATGTTATAATTGTATTACAAATAAATAAATTAAAAATACAACTACACCACACCTGTTGATCAAGACGTGTCACCCAAATATGTAAATTTGAATATTGTCGTAATGACAGGTCATCTACTGCTCTTTGTATTTTAGACAAAATGTCTGCCAAAGTGCTCGCAGAATATGCACAATTTTCCAATGACCTAACATCTAAATCAAGCTGTTCTTCAACCACTAAAAGATCTTCAACCTTTTCTTGAAAAGCAAGTATTTGTTCTGCATATTTTTGAACATATTGATCAAGTTTATAACTTTCCCAAACCATTTGAACACCTTCTGCAATAAGTGCTTGAGTATCCTTATGTAATCCAGCTATTAAAGGTACAATACTAGTTTTATCTTCAATCTGTCAAATAACAAAATTTAAATTATTGTCAAAAATATTTTAACTATAATTAATAAAGTATAACTCCACCTTCAAGTAAGAACTCCTATTGATAAGCTAATTAAAACAATATACATAAAATATATTCAAAACTTCTAAAAATAAATTATATCAAAATCTTACTTTATCTAAAGTACATTCATATGTACGAACACTTTCACGTAAGGATATAGCAAATGGGTACAATTGATTAGCTTGATGAGCTTTGTTCACAATTGCTAAAGGTACACGGAATCCAAGATTTTTTAAATGTCTTACTTCTTTGGATAATGTAATAATCTCAGGTAAAAAATTGACCTAATATAAAAATAATAATGTCAAATATAAATACATTATTATTTAAATGAAAAACTTACCCGGAGTTTTAATACATTTCCCCGACCAGTTCGAGATCGTGTACTTTCAATAGTAAAAATTCTTCCAGATACACCCATATTTCTTTGTTGAACACCTCGGGCCCAATCATCAAAAATATCTTTGGTATTTAATTTTAACCGGAAACTATCACCATCAGCTTTTAATTTCTGACCTTCTAAATGATCTTCCCATCCTTTTCCTATTAATACAATATTGATTATTTTTTTTTTATTATTATTTTTTTTATATTTAAAACATTATACCTAAAACATCTTCAACTCGTCGTAGATAAGCCGATAATTGACTATCAATTAATTTTGCCCATAAAATAGAACCAGCTATTGGTGGTATATCTTGTTGATGGCTTAAAAAGTAAGCTTTGCTTTGAGGATATTGAGTCTAGAATTAATAATTTAAAATGTTACCATATGTACACATTTAATTTATTTTAAAACAAAATTACTTTGAATTTATCATGAAGAGCTTCAATATCTTCTTTAACTTTGTTAATAAGTTGAGTTTGATATTCCCGTATAGCTCCACGTATATGTGGTCGTACAAATAGAGCATTAAATCGAGAAAATATACGAAACATTTCATTAGCATTTCGAGCTGTTCCAAGTTGATCTCGAAGATGAGCAGTAATTCTAGCTTCAACCCTATCAATCCGTTCTTCATATCGAGCTACAGCTGCTTCCCAAGCTTCAACTCCCTCACGACTTATATCTAGACAGTCTACTACTTTTATATTTTCATAAGCTGAATTTACTTCCTAATAATAAAATGTTAATTATCATAATTTTGTTTAAATTACAATTAATCAAAAATTGAAAAATGTTATATTACCTCAATAGCACTTGTATCTGGAGCAGGTGATAAAGAAACCGGACCTTGATCCTGATCTTCGCGTGTTTGTGAATTTTGAGTTGTAGGCCTAAGAACTCTCATTATAACTGCTTGTAATTGTTCATGTTGTTGTCTAAATTTTCTCATATGTTCAAGCCTAGTTTGTAACCTTTTATGATCTGGTTGTATACGCCAAACTACTTTAAATGTCTCGTCGCGTTTTCTTTTAACCACTTCCCTAAAATCATTAAAATGAATTTATACTTAAAATATAATGAATTTAAAATTTGTTAAAATATTTACCTCAAAATAACTTGAAGTTTATCAAATTCATCATCATATGCAGTAAAAACATTAAAGCATTGCAACATAACTTTTTCAAATTCATCATATGGTATATGCATTAAAAACCTTGTACCTAAGACCTAAAAATTATATAGATGTTAATCTAATGTAAGTAAAATTATAATTTATAAGTGCAGGTATGACTATTTAGAATTTACCTTAAAATATTAAATAATACTTACTTTTAATAATTTTGATAATAAATCTCTGGAAATAGCTTCAACTAATTTTAATAATTTTGGTAAGGGATACTTTGTACTTCGTATTTTACGTAAATGAATAAAAATATGTTCAATAGCAACTCGAATACGATCTAAATCGGTCGCAGCCAAAAGATCATTAATAGGAAAGTCTTTCATTAAAGTGTTATAATCATTTACAGTAGCTAAGGCAGTCTTAAGACCAGTATCACTATCAAAACTGACTGTGGCATGAAAACGTTTGCCATGTTTTAAAATCTCTAATGTCAGACCCACTTCTAAACTTTCTCGTTTTTCTTGAATACGATGTAGGGCTCTTTCTTTATTTAACCAAAAACTAATTTCTTGTAAAGCTGTTCCATTCAATGGGTCTCTGTCTAAATTGGTCACCTACAACAAAGAATGACATGCATCATGAATTTTAATATATTTACCTATAAAATACTAAATAAATATAATTAGATAGATAAATTAATAAATACAAAACTATAGGGGTAAGAACAAATAAAATAATTGTATTTCAATATAAATTAACCTTTTGTATTTCTTTGATCCAACGATTTACACCAGCTTGAAGCTGATTAAGAAATTTGGAATCTTCAACAAGGGCACCAAAATCTGATACTTTAGGTTTACGATTTTCTTCAGCACATTTAGTTATTATGGCTAATACAGTAGGATTAATTGTCAATGTCACTTCTGGAATATCAATATTTTGTTGTAAATGAAGTAAACCCATTTCTAATTCTACCATTGTCTTTTCTACTGATGGAGCCATTTTATCACCATCTCTGTAAAAATAGAAATGTACGTGATAAAACTTGTTATCACCATATTTTAAAATAACTATACCTATCGGCTCTTCCAGATTCTTTAACATAACTCTTAAAATATGGGGTGATAGCTTTACTAACTAATGCATGCAATGTTTCATATGGTGACCCATCATTAAATTGAACAATTCGTAGTTGACTTGGGATTGGTTTATCAGCTTCTATCACATTTGCTCTCTTCATAAAAGACAAACTATAAAAAAAAAATTAAAATAAAATACTCATCAAATTGAAGTTCAAAAATGAAACACATTTACACAGACCTGGTCATTTTTTGATTAGTAAAAATGACTTCATTAGATAAATAGAATATTGGTGAATCTTTATCTTCATCTCCTTCACCACCATTTTCTGATTCCTCATCTGTAAAGTTTTAATACATTTATGAATATTTTAAAATCATTTACTCAATAATATCATTGAAAATAAACCTTTAAGGACGCTTTTTTGAACAAAAATGGTAGCGGTATTAGGATCAGATAAAAACTTTTTGATACATTCTAGATTGGCAGATTCGTCGAACGCCAAGTCCAACATGGTTGTAGTGGCCGCCTTGTCGCCGTGTAAAATAGTAGAAACCGTTTTCTTCAAGTAATCGACGAATACAGCCACTTCCATAACGGATAGCGAGTTGGTCGTGTTCTCGTCCAACGATGACAGGGTGTTGGCAGTGCCGCTGTCCAGCGACTCCATCATTTTTCCTGCAACACGCAGACAAGTAAAAAAAAAAATGGATAATCCGAATCCTTCGGAATTCAATAAAACACAAAATTTACCTGTAAGACAATTAGAACGATTCTATAAAAAAAAAAAGGCCGGTTTTCGGGTTTTCACATGTTGATGATAAGAGGGAAAAACCTATTGCTGGCGTTTGATTTAGAGTTTACGACCGTTTGCTGGGCTGCAGACTGCAAAAAAAGTAGTTCTCAAAATGGACTTGGACAGCGCACGGACGTCATAACATGAACGGACGGTCGATTTTCACAGTAAAGTATGCAAATTCGAACGACACAAGATGTATTTTGAATGACGAATTGACGAGGAGCATACACAGATATAGAGATAGCACACAATTGGACACCACCAATTTCGCGTATCTACAAAAATCCGTCAAACGAGCACACTGATTTAGCGGCGTATGCATTCGAATCATGTCGACGAGTGACGACAGTGGCGCCAACACAAACCGGCGCGGAGTGATTTCTTGGTCGTGTAGGCGAATGGATGAATGGGACCCGTACACTTATAATAATAATAATAAAATGTGAAAAATATACAAATTATATAATATGAAGTCTTTTATTTTTATGGATAAAGAGTAGGACGCGCCTATATACCTACTATCAATGCATTAATATGTTTATGTATTGTTATTAATTTTTGTATTTTTTATGTTAAGATAAAATGTGTTGCTCATATAATGCCATACGAAATAATAATAATTAATTTTTGTAAATATTTAGGTGTGACCTGCAGATGACTAGCTGATTTAGGTGCAGTGGCGTCATTTGGACCACGCAAAATATACATTTACATAATTAAAATTATATATTATAGTAAGATATAGCAAAATTACTCTGACGACCCCCCAGTCCCCCACAAATATTTTTATATAGGTATACAATTTACCAGCTATTTTATGTTTAGCTTGAACTTTAAAATGATCGATGTCTGCAAATTTATTACAATGACATTTATTTCCATACCTATAAAAATTAATTAAAATAAAATAAATCATAGAAGAACGTAAAAAAAACTATTTTAATCATTATTTTGTACAAATTATATACCTATGTTTATCGAAAAAATAAGCACTTTACTCGTTGGGTAAGATACTGCAAGTATGGTGGATATATTGAATTTAAAAGCAATGATAAATCATTTCTTTCGATTAAACGATTTTTAACGAAGCTTCGGTATAGATATATATAATAATATATCGTGTGACCGTATGGTTATTACTGTCAGTAATAACCACGGTCGTTATCAAAAAAATTTAAAAAATCGAAAAATGATCTCTTTATAGTACCAACTTTGCAATTTTCTACCAGAAAATGGTGTTACATGTAACAATTAAAGCACACCTTCTAATATAATTTTTGGGTACAGACGTCAGACATAAAAAAACAGACAAATAAACACACTATAACACCATTAGCTCCATCGCTCCGCTCAGAATCTAAAATAAAAAACACATTGTAGAAGCGAAGAATGTAATATTGTAATAATATTCTCATTTCACTCGGAATCTAAATTGATGAAAAAATTAAAAACCAACCTATCCGACTTACAACTGCTTTTTATTTAGCTTAGCTATATTTCCAGAGCGGTGCTTTCGGGAAGCGACGGGATATAATCGCCAGACGAACGTTTGTTAAATTATAACTCTGCTACACTAGGTAGGTACTTATTTAAGAGGATGCTACACAGGTAATTTTTGGTACCTGCTATAAAATACACTCACTTAGATTGCATATAATTTTCATCCAAGTGAATTTAGAGCCAAATTACCTATTATAAAAATTAAAGAGAATAACATTTTTGAGGGCACCTTGGATTTTAAAATAAATTTCCAAAAATTACAGTTGTTTAAATATGCTAAAAAGGTTGTTACTTATATAAGCAATATATTATAATTGACGTCGTATTTGGAATAATGAAAAAAGTACACTCAAAAATGTTTTTTTTTTCTCATTTTTATAATAATAATAATGTTATAATATAACTCTAAAATTAATCCTGGATCAGTCATTTATTTTCAATATAATATAAGTAGAAATGTAGGTACTTTTAAATAAAAATTCCGATTCCACTACAATAAAAAATGGTATTAATATAGGATTATATTTTTATATAAATAAAATAAAACCACAAATCCACAAAAAATTAGTTTTTATTGTAAACAAATACATATTTCAGTACCTAACTATACAGTACTATCTATACAGTGCAAAATACAGACCATGCTATTTACGGGTTATTTATAATTATATTATGTATAATCTGTATTTTGCACTGAAGATGGTGACTTTGTTACAGAAATACGTATACGAGTATTTACTAACAATAAAAAGTACAAATAAAATCAGTTGTCAATATTGAATAAAAGTTACTAAAATAAATAAATATTGTTGTATTATTATTTTTAATAAATTATCAATATCTATTAATATTAATCAAAAATATTTTATCATTATTATAATATGTTAAACGCATATTATATGGACTAGGGCCCCGGATTCGGGGCGTGGACTTGGCTCAACTTCAGTTGCTTAATTAATTTCCTGTTATTATAGTTTAAAAAAATTTCTATCTAAAAAAATTAATTATAGGTACCTATTTACATTTTTATAATCAATTTTTTTTTGGTTCTGGGGTGGTCCAGTACTCGACACCCCCTCCTCAACGTAAATACGCCACTGTATATTTTATACCAATACTAGTTTGTAACTTGTAGACCGTAATTATTGTATTTCAACAATTGTTGGTTGGTGTTTTTTGAAAAATGAAAAACTTTATATTTTGTATAAACGAAACATTCTGCCTATATATAATATATAAAATTATATATTTTAGGTATAGATGGTATGATAAATAATTTTGCAAATTTCTAGACAGATAAAATAATTTTCTAATTTAAAAAATGTACCTATATACTACCATTGGGCATTGATTATATATTATAAGTAGGTAATTCATTAAAATTATGTACCTAAGGATTCATATTATTTATTATAAATTAAGCAACATAATAATTTTAAATTGATGATATAGGTAATACCTACTGTAGTTTTTAATAGATATTTGATCAATAATTTCAAGTTAGGTCGACAAATTATTTTTTTTGATTTTTTAATGGTTTTTGTGGGTTATTGCGTTCACCTCTGAGACTTAGGATAAGCAAACTAGCCATGTACTTATATTGAATATTGAATTGGTAGTTAAAAATATGTGTTGGGAAAAATCAATCATCATTCAAATCAAATTAACACAGGCAGCGCGATGACACCGACACTATCTTATTGCTAATAAAAGTTGTTTATGACCGAATACAATAATGTCAATTTTTTATATCAAACACAAACCACAGAATAATATATAATAATATTCTATGCACAAACTATCCATCAGAGATCAATAAAATAAAATAACTAATATGAATTTCAGATCCATAATTTATTCAGATGTTGTACTATTGTAATTGAAATTTGTAACCCATGTCCATAGCTTATATAAAAAATAATGAGCACCAGAGCCGAAACTAGGGGGGCAGGGGGGGATCTCTTGACACGGGCGGCAAAATTATGGACACACTAAACTTTCTTATTAATATACTGTGTTTATTCAAAATCGCGTGTGTGAAAATGGTGATCTAAAAACCGAAAAAATACAACATATTATTTCGATTTTTGAATCAAAAAAGTCCATCAAAAATTTATAGGTATTTATATTGTATCACATTCACCCCCGTGATTATGTCGCCGTGTCGGTAATGGATTTTGATCAATTCCATAAATTATTTTTATGTCGTAATCTTTATAATATAAGATAACACAATTCACAAGTACCCGCAGGTTATACGTTTGATATTTTGTACCTACGTACATCGATTAATATTTTTGTTCAATTATTTTAAAATAGACCGTCGGTACTGGTTACAACTTGTGACTTTTATTAAGAGGAATAGAGATTAGAGGATGCTATACCCGCATTTTCTGTCTCCGTCCATCTAATTGGCAATAAAGCAAAATTATACAACGCAAAATTGAAATTATGGCATTTTGGATAGATTTAGAGCTTAAACACCTAGTATTAAATTTAACGAGAAGAATAATTTCGAGTGAACCTCATGGGCTTTTTGTAAAATATTGTCAGAAAAAAAAGTTACGGCACTTTTAGTTTTTGATATTTTTAAATAGCTTTAACTTTTTCGTCAGACGATATTTTACTAAATGCCGAGGTTCACTCGAAAATATTCCTTGCTTTAAATTTTGTAATAGGTTTATACTCTAAATTTAACCTAAACGACAAAATTTCAATTCTGCGTAGTGTGATTTTGCTATATTATCTGTTAGATTGACAGAGACAAGAAATGCGAGTGTAACATCCTCTTAAGTAAGTAAAATATTATTACGATATATTTTTTAATTACACTTTGTTTTTACGATACTTAACACATGACATTTATAAAATGTATAGGTAAAATAAAATAAAATCTTGTTCGTGGATTTTTACGACGACCGCGACGTGTGTTTCGTTTTATAATAATAATAATAATAATACATAATTTTGATTTATTATAATATTATAATATCCGGGTTTACAAATTTCTCTTACTACGCTACTGAGTTTAATATAAAATAAATAGAATAGTATAACATAGAAGATATTTTAATAGTTCCAGGAAACAATTAAATATTAATTATTAGTTATTGGTTATTATTTTATAATATACAAATTATTATAAAATTTAATCGAATCAATGTTCAATTTATTTTACGAAATATAGTTTAGTATTGAATCACAACGAAGATAATATACTTATAATAATATATAATAAATATAATACTTATACTAAATAGTGACAGAAAAAGGTCCGTGCACAACCATAGCAATTACAAGAGGCCCATTAAACATTGACGAGGAAAACAATTCTCAAAACCTAGAAATATAATATAAATGGATTAATGGATTTTAATGGGCCTGCCACTGATAAATGGTCCAAGTCAATAACCTTAACAGGTTTATAAAGTAAAGACGCAAGCCAAATTACGGTAGGTACTCACTTTGTATGCTACACCTAACACCTACTTTACCTGTGTTTGTATTGTATGCTACCTACCATAAATTAAAATTCAAAATAATGACATTTACTAGGTATAATAAATTATAAGGTGTTTAGAGTTGAAATTTGAAAAATTATGATTAAATCATAATTCTCTTTAAAAAAAAATTCCTGCATCCGCCCTTGGGAATTAGAATTTTTTAATTTTTTAATTTTTTATGTGTGTCTTATACTTTTCCGGACAGAAGAAATAAAGTTAAGAGTTTTCTGATATAGAGGTTTTTGATAATAAATACGTTCTAGTTGGTACTTAATAGAGGTCATTTTTTGATTTTCCAAGTAGTTTTCAAAAGCGTAACGAAAAACAACCTTTAAAAGGGAAATAACACAAATAGTTGTTAAGTATGTAGAAAATAACAAATAAACTCGTCATGGTTACCGAATATAGGTATAGGAGATTTATTATAATATTTATAAATACCAAGAAAAATCGAAAATTATTATAAACTTTAAAATTAAAATGCCAGAAACTTGACATTTAGGTACATCAAATCTGTATTATAATCCATAGCACTATATATATCGACGTCATTATTTCATTATCCATATAAATGCTAGTATAGCATATCATGTATGAAGGGCCGAAGACCTATTTTCTAAGCCTACTTGACTTGCTTTGTGGGGGGGTACTCTGTCTCAAGCTTGAGCTTCTTCCAGAGGGTCGGATGTTTTAGGGAGTTGAGACGTGATGAGGGGGCAAATTTATGATGTTTGAAATTTTAGAAATTAAGAGGACGGTTTCTTTTGCGGCCGTTGAGTAGGCCGGGGCGGGTCGAGATCGATTTGATGTGTGGGAAGTGGGACGAAGAGATCGAGAGTTGGAGTTTAGTGGAGGTGGCATTTATGAAATCGGGAATAGACGGGATGTTGGTGGACTTGCTGATGGAGTGATTGCTAACGAAGAATGGGAGGTCGGTGATCTGGCGGAGAGTTTTATTTTGGACGGCTTCTATGCGGGACCAGCTTAAGTTGGAAATATTAGAAGCCCATGCGGGGGAGGCGTATGTTAGAATGGGGCGCATGTAGGCTTTGAAAATGTAGAGTTTGGTTCTGATGGAGAGAGGGCTTTTCTTGTTAAGCATGGGAAAGAGGAGATGGCCTGCAGCTTTTGTTTTATTTACAACGGACTTGGCGTGGGCAGAGAAATTTAAGTTCTTGTCGATGATAACACCCAGGTATCTAATGGAGTGGGACCAGCTAACCGGAGTGTTGAGGACTTTGGGTTTAGGGGTGTTAAGAGTGCTTTTGTTAGAGAAGAATATGGCTGAAGTTTTTGAGGGGTTAATAGATATTCTCCACTGTTTAAACCAGGGTTGGATAAGATTAATTTGTTTTTGGAGATGTGAAGCTGCCGCGGAGTGGTCTTTGCTGGTGGCGTAGAGAAGGATGTCGTCGGCGAAGAGTGCGACTTTAGCCTTGGGGTGGACAGGGATGTCGTTTACGTATAGTGAGAACAGGTGGGGGGAAAGGCATGAGCCTTGGGGGACCCCCGCGGAGATGTTCCTGTGAGAGGAGAAGTTATTGTCAACTTTGACGGAGAATTTCCTGGTCTGGAGAAAGGATTTGATTATGTTGACTAGCTGGGTCGGGATACCTATGGAAATTAACTTGAAGATGAGCCCGGGATGCCAGACCTTGTCGAAGGCCTTTTGGACATCGAGAAGGACAGCTGCTGTTTTCCTAGTTAGGTTTTTGGCTGAAATTATTTCGTCTAGGACGTTGACTAGTTGGAGGGTAGTGCTGTGGTGGTGCC
>JAIPRL010003390.1:0-47454 GCA_025469235.1 Pemphigus obesinymphae | reverse complement strand
CGTAATTTTTTGGTAGTTTTTGCTTACGCATTAAAAAACTATTATGAAAATCGAAAAATGACCTCTTAAAAGTACCAACTAGATGCAATTTGCTACCGGACCCGGGTATGAGTGTAAAGATCGGAGCACTCCTTCTGGTAGAAAAAGTGTTTACAGAAAAATAAAAAAATAAAATAAATAAATAAATAAATAAACATCATTGTAAAACTATAAGCTTCCTTGCTACGCTCAGAATCTAAAAAAAAAAAATATATATATATATACTATATGTCCAAGATGTCTAAATAGCATATTTTTTAAAAATGATTACACTGAAGATCCGATAAAAATCTAACTGCAGAATTCTACATATATGATAAAAAAAGATTTAAATATTTGTCATTAGTCATCATAATTTATATTCGAACATATTGCTTTATTGAAAATACTTAATATTATATTAATATAAACCTGTAACTTTGTAATTTTATTAGTTTTGTTAAATTTATTGAATATAATTATTACTTCCTACATATTATACAACATAACTGCAGGAATATGTATATCATAACATTGATCGAATATTTACTATTAAAAGGTGATGTTGTTATAGCTGATTTTGAGTTTTTTTATACTACAATATTGTAGGTAATAAGTAGGTACCTAATGTATTATACGGATACGAGTTGAAAACACATTAAAATAAATTGGATTTAAGAAATCACATCGATATATAATATAAAATATATTATATTATATTTTTATTTTTTTCGGTTACTCGTCTTTGAACTTTAGTAAAATTTATTTATATTATCATATAAAAGTAAAATTCAATTATATCTCAAATGGTTTATTAAATAATAATATTATTTACGGAAAAAAATTTAGGCCATTGTGCATCGATGGTTGGGTTTCTACCCAACACGTATACATACGACATATTTACCGACTTCAAAGACTCAGTAATAGTAGGCCTACCTACCAATATATATTAAACACCTCTTGACACATCATCGATAATTTAGTATCACAAGTTCAAAATAATGACAATAAAAATTTATTTTCTTTAGTTTTTTAGTCTTTTTCTTAAAATTTTTGTATGGAATGTAAATTTGTGTACTCAAATTGTATTATGGATTAGCACAAGACATGATCGTTGATAAGAATATATGTATATTGTATATTTAAAAGACAATGCGTATTATTTAGCGTAGCTATATATCGTAACTTACGATTAAAATAAATAAATAAATAAAAAAATAAAAACGTAGATCATTTTGATGATTTCATTATATAAAACTTATAGGTGATATTTTATTATAGAATAATTTTAGAATGTATATTTTAACTGCACTCAAATTGTTAGGGCTATTAGAATTTATATGGTGCACAATATAATATGCAATTTTTAGTTCACACATGTGTGATTAAATTTAGACGATGCGTCGACGCGTAATATTATTTTAATGGTTTATTAAATATTGTGTTACATTAATATTATAATGTACATGTATTTAGGAGTTATGAAAGTAATATTTAAAATATTTTGATCAATCAATACAAATTAAATGTAATACATTTATGACATAATATAATTGAAATAGTATGTGAAAATTAAAAATTGTTATATGAAATAGTAGTATGCCTAAAGTATATTAAAATATTAAAATGAAAAAAATATTTTTTCGATTCTCTGTGCTATAAAATATACTTTTCTGTTACAAATGCGTAATATTTTATTTCAAATTTATGGATGGGTATTACCGTATTATAGTAGTACTTTTTTCGATTTGGAATCAAGTTTATAAAAATTAAATTGCAAAATATACCTAACATTTAGTTTCGGTATTGAAAAATAAAGTATTAAAATTTAATATTGTTGTAGTATTTCTATCCTGAATTACATCTGTAGGAAAACCCGCAAGTTTCCAGGAAAAATTCAAATGAATTAATAGTTTAAACAAATTGTTTTGAAATTACTATTAGAATTCGTTTTTTTCAATAATTAATCGGTTATTGAATTTTCGTTAGATATAATTTTTTTTTACTTGTACATCATTCGGCCAATAACGCAATTAGGGGTTTTATGTCTTTAAATTCAAAAATGCGCTTTTTTTTTTTTTAATACGTTTATGTACAAGGTGAATTTTGTACAATTGTTTTCTATTTTTACTTATTCTTGCGGATCAAGCTCGTGAATTATCTCAAATAAAAAAATTCCTAGTTCACTAATCATCCGTGTTCGCTAGTCGATTTCGTTTAAATGCTATTTATGTTATACATAATATATAACGAATAATATTCGTGTCGGACAGTGCAGTCGTATTAGAAATTAATTCGTAACAGCAATATACAATATATCATCGGGGAAATGTATTTTTTATTACGGGGCAACCCTATACACAACATATTATACTGATAGTGCCAACTGAAATGAAATCGGAAACACACGTACGTATGTATATACGAGCGGGAGATGAAATTGGGGACACACGGTAATTTCAGCGGACGTCAGGGAATTGGTCGCCGCATCGACAATTCGCTACCGTCGTCGGTCCGTTTTCTAATTAACTAGATTTACTGGTGCCTTTGATTTATGTGTTTTATCGTATATACGTGACAACAAGTTCCGTCCGTTGTTACGTGATACTCGTGTGTGTGAGTACACGACAAACCATTAAAACAAGACTTAGTGGAGTATTTACGATTTCCTTCTGGGTGGGGTTATAACCAGAAAAAAGTCAGTGGGTCAGAGGAACTATCTGTTTCCCCGGGCTTCTCCTATTATTGTACGGGCGATTACCCGTACAATGATTATTGGATTTAATATCTTACATTTGGGTACACGAGGTGCACTTATGTGAACAGCAATAGCGGCTCGTGTTTAGGAGTATAAGCGAACGTGCACCGCTTAAAATTTCAGCGTATTTTTATATTATATAAAATTATTATTTATTTATCGTTGTTTTAGTAATATTGTCGTATCCGTGAATATTATTATTGCATCTACATATTACGTATCGCACCGCTGTATTGTTGGTTGCTGTTGGTAGCCCGTCGGTTGCCGCCATAGATTATACATATAGATAGATAGATATTTAGATAGATTATATTGGTGTCTTCGGCTATTGTATCGTGTCTCGAGGCTACCACAGCGCTGTTCGTTGCGCACATTTGAATAATGCATGTTTGATGCGCCGTTTACTCAACCACAGTTGCATTTTATTCCTTCTCCGGAGAAAAATACACCGTGTAAATTATAAAGCATGGCGCAGAAAACTAGTTTGAACCACCAACTATGTGTCGTTTGGTGCAGCTATTATCTGCCCATTTTGAAATGTTATCAGGATATCACTTATGTAGGTTATACAGGTATAAGATAAATTAAATTATATTTTATATGAATGTAGGTATGTTCTTAATAAAACGAATGACGTCACATTCGTTATTATTGTACCTACCTATTTTATCGACATTTTAGAAAAAATAACATAATATAATATTGTTAATATATTTGTTATTAATCCGTAGTATTTTTTGGTTGTACACCACCAGATATTTCACCCACAAGTCACTACCGATGAGCAGTATTTTTACTTATTTTGGTGTTCAATAATTTTTCATCATCAAATTTTATCAATAAATACAAAACAATATCCATTCTTCGGGGTTTTTGAGCCATTTCATTCAACACTTCCATAAATATAAACGTTATTAGAACGATTCTTTACATTTACAATCGAAAAATTGTAATGTAAGATTTATTTTTGATAATACACTGATTACAAATAGAGTTACGATTCGAGAGTTTTAAAAAAAAAATTTATCAGTTATAAAAAAAGTCGGTTAGTAGTAGTCGAAACACTTGGTTTGTCAGATAGGATACTGCAGGTGGAGAATATATTAAATTTGAAAGCAACGATAAATCATTTATTTCGATAAAATGATTCTGATCGAAGCTCGGTGTAGTATTATATTCTCTGATTTATTACAGTTTTTCGTTATTTTCAGTAATATTCCTTTACGCTTAAAAAGCTACAGAAAATTTTGAAAAATAAAATATTTAAAATACCCACAAACTAACAATTAGAAGTGGGCTGAACTCATAGAATAATATAAGTGGTAAGTCACGTCACTGTTTAAAAATCCATTGTTCCCGAAGATCACGGATCGGGGACCTTAAATGCATGGATACTGACATTTCATGTTATTTGAAATTATAATTTCAGTGATAGAACAGCTATTTTGTTGAAATTTGCATGATAATAAATCAAAATTCACTATTTAAGATAACGCACAATTGCTGTAATTTATTTGTCGATGACTGTATGGGTGGCGGGGTTCGTTGATCGTAAAACTATGAACCGTTCCTATGATCATGTATGGTACCTAATTTCACAGCCTATAATCGAATATACGATCATGTACGATATTCGATTTTTCGACAAGTGACCACTTTCGAAAGATAAAAATACTGTACACATATTCATAATACAATATAAAACATTTATAATTATTTAATTTTCTTTTAATAATTCATTTTAAAAATTAATAAAATTTTGCTAAATTAAAACATAAATGTGTAAATTTGGAGCGAAATAATCAATTTTCATATTATGTGATTTAGCGGAATCGTTATCTATTCCCCGCCGCTTGATGTGAGAAGCCAGTGAACTTCAAATATTCATCACAGTCAATAAAAGGAACGCCGCCTCCTTATAACTTTATGGTTGAACTTAAAATGTAGGTATTTAGTTGAATATATGAAGAGTATAAATGAACTTAAAATATAATATTTACAATCGTAAAAGCAGGAAAACACTCATGCACCAACCGGTTACCCTTTTACAATATTAAATGACCGATGTGTAGGAAACCGTATAATTATAGCCAACGCTAGATAATAAAATGATAATAAATAATCAAATAATAGATTTATTTATATTTTATCAAACAGCTGAAGTTCAAAAAAGTTTAAATTCGAAAAAGGTTGGAATTCGACATTTTTCAACTTGAGTTTGACTTTTCAACCTAGACTGAACTCTCGAAGTTCAGTAAAATTTTTTGAACGTCGAATAAGTAGTTCGAATATTCATTAACAATGTAAACAGGCTTTTATTATTAACCACAGGCTAATCACGGTATAACCAAATCTAACTATTACCGATAACACATAACTTCTTCAGAATCATTGTACCTCGTGTATTGGTACATGAGATAATCCATTTAATATTTATCTTCTAATATCTATTATTGAAATATGAAAACATAACCTGCTCACAATCAATAATGTTTGGTCTGAAATAATATCTAATTTTGAAATTAATTTTATTAAAAAAAAAAAAACCACTCTTCAAGGCATTATTGATCATCTGTACTGAAAATCTATAAAATAAACCTTTACTTATATAACTGCAAACAATTTTAGATTTTTAATTCATGCATTTAATTTATAATTTAAAACTGTATGTAAGTATACGTTATTATTATTATTATTATTATTATTTGGAACTATATCAACACGCTACCTGGCACACGCGTTTAACCAAACGGTTTGAATCATTAAGGTGTATGTATAATGTATGTATACATATTTTAGGGAATACCGTATCGACTTATATATATATCTATATAAGTTCATTCTCTGCGGAGTATCTCCAATTTAAATCGGACCGAAGGGACAAGTTTAACGGCCGTGGTCAAACCCTTTTCTGTCCCCGGAGATTTTGACCTTACATTTTCCAATTTCATACTTTTGATTCCTGGGATCCGTTTTGAGTGAATTTAACCGCATATTCCCATATATCCCCGTCGCAAAAGGTCTTTTTGGCCGCTGGACCACTAAAAATAACGCGATATGGTTTTCGTTCATATAAATTAAAACCACCACGTGGTCTGCTGCCAGATGTTTCGGATGGATGTTATTTAAAATATGTTTTTTATGTTTTACTTTTCACCCTAAAAAGGTTTCATTATAATTATTTATAGTGTATACGTCATCTCGTAGGTTCAGAATGAAAATATTTTAACTCGGTATTATCAAATTGTTCGAGAGAACGTTTCTGAAATTCAAAAGATCGACCTGTTACCGCTCACAATCTTTTGATTCTCTGTATAATTTATTCAATAATCAATATTGATGCTCTGTGTATTAATATAGTATATGTGCGAATAGTATTATATAGGTAACAGGTAAAAAAAAATAGTATAAAGAGTCGGTAGTTATTTGGAAATTTGTATCATGCCTACATGTCGTACAATTCAAACTGCAATGTGTCAAGCATTACTGTACATTGAACCTTGTTGTTTTGGAGAAAAGTAATCTGAGTGTATATACTTTCATCCCGGTTCACCAATAAACCAAATTCTCGTGCTGACATGTGATGTTTTGTTTTGTTCGTGACCCATTTGATTTATGATTTTCATCAGGTCGGCGTTGAATAATAATTGACAAAAAGGTTTATATATATATATATATAAGCGGAGTGAATTTCGCTGCGGAATTTATTAAATGTTTGACACGTACGAATACGCAATATTACTAAGTCCGGAGGAAAATGAGAAACCGTCGGGATAGACAATATAACGATTGCAGGGGTGGACCGGAGATGATGGTTTGAGTATACACTATACATGTTTCCCGGAAGACGACATTTAAAAGGACTACGGGACAAATGTATATAATACAGGATTTTCCTTCGCGCCAGGACAGATGCAATAACGCTCAATGGACTATTTAAATCCTCCCGTTTTGGCGTTGACTTCAGCTCACGGCATTTGAATATTCACATTTTGTGTATACGACGTGCCCGAGTCATCTAATTGAAAAGTTACCCCGTCGCCGCCTTTTCTCGGCTGTGAACGGTAATAATAATATTATTATTATTATTATTATTATTATTATTATTACAGTTGAAGAGGAGACTCGTCATCACCGAGTCCATTAGCGAGGACGATTAAACGCCACGGCCCCGACGCCAACGGATCGGGACGGATGTACTCAAACGGCAGTTTGGAAAAAGTTTTTCCTCTATAGAATAATCGTATTTTGTGGAATGTGTGTGTGAAATGTTTTCATGCCTTCGTCAACAACATATACACGTGGCATATTATATCAGATATAATTTTTAATTAAAAGTCAAGTCTGCTATAATAACATAGACCACCCGGAAACTTACTATGATTCGAGTATTTGACCGATCAGTAGGTAAAAGTTGCACATTATGATCGAAAATCCCTTTTTTTTTTAAATTTTAGAATATCTATTGTATTGCTATAGATATATAGTTTACTATGCTATCACCATAAAAAGGTTAAGGTAAAAAATAGAAAAAAATCATAAAAAGGTCTCTTGGATGTTGTTTCATTTGAAAATTCTTATTGTATTCTT
Organism: Pemphigus obesinymphae; assembly: GCA_025469235.1. NCBI lineage: Eukaryota > Metazoa > Arthropoda > Insecta > Hemiptera > Aphididae > Pemphigus > Pemphigus obesinymphae. The sequence goes on along the minus strand of JAIPRL010003390.1, from coordinate 40,085 downwards.
TAAACTCACCGTGAAGCTATAAATCTAATTTTTCTATGATCCGATTCAATCCTAAACAATTATGTAATTAGTTATGTAATATAATTTCTATTTTAAAATTCAATTTAAATTTGTTCCATATGATCATATATAATGTGATATTTATCGTTTACTTGTCTACTAAATCTAGTAAGTACAACAAATTGCGTAAAATCGTGATTTTATTGTTAATTTCAGACCTTAATTATATTGTGAAAAAGAAGTTAACTAAGGAATAATTTATTTCGATTTTAAATGTATGAATAGAAAGATATATTTAATAAAATATTGTATAAATATCATTATAATATTATGTGTGTTTCACATTTTTATATTTTTATCTGTTTTTACATAATGAAATTAAAAACTTAAAACATATATCGTTTCGTAACATTTAATTTTATTTTTGAAAATATTCTTTGTTTAATAATTCTGATAAATAATGTAAACATTTTTGGAAACAAAATATATTTTATATTATAAATTTAATTGGAAATGATATATTAAATGGAAAAACAACATAATATAATATGTTATATTATGTAATAGCAATAATAGTTTAACATTTAAATAGAATATAAATAAATAAAAAATCAATTTGTAGAAAATGAACAAGGGGAAATAAATTAATTTGGTACTCTAAGTACAAGTACTTTGAACGTGTGGTATTATAATATTATCTAACAAATTAAAGAATTAATGTATCTAAAAATAATATTATTAGTGTATATCGTTTAATAAAATTACAATATTAAAATGTATAAATATAATTAAAATTAACTTTTTTATTGTTTGTAGGTTAGATACTTGTATTATAATTTAAATTTAATTCGTAATACACCACACATCACCCCTAAAAAAAAAACTAATTGTTAAATATGTCTGAAAATATATTAATGTTTTTGTTAACATGCTATTAGTTGTTAACTTTGTTAATGTTTTATTGTGTGCCTAACTATAAACCTATAAGTATATAATATAGGACTTAGAAGCCGATGACCTATTATTAATAAAATACCTATGAAAATTCCTCTATAAAATTATAAATTTAATCTACTAGTATCAAAAACCAAATATTATTTATTAAAATTTGTATATGAAGAAAACATACTAATATTTAAATATTCTTATAACTATACAGAATTGGAATTAGATAATGAAAACGTCTTTTTTAATTAAGATAATGATAACAACACTAAATCTTATTTAGATTTTAGTTTCTAGACACAGTCAACGCCGATAGAAATAACTGAATTGACTATTATCTAGATTGATACATAGAAATAAATTATTGTGCAGATAATTAATATATATATATTGTCATAATATAATAATTATTAAACATCGTATTTCGTATAATTAATTATCTAGATAAGAAACTCGAGATAACTATAATTTTTCTGTCTAGATTATGATATAGATATCAAAGTATAAATCATGGACTAAGATCGAATGGACTGGTGTCGATATGACAGGTGGGTTAGTTAGGGTCACTAGTGAGTTAGAGGGTTTCGTCAAATGTTTCTTAAATCCCAGTTCACCCAGTCTTAAATAATATTTTTGAGAAAAAACTATTTAAATACATTTGAACGGTATTGTTTACAATATTGTCTGCAGATACACTGGAAAATAAGTCGCATACGAGTATGTCACGCGATGCGTGCGCGTTCCGGTGACTCGGGAGATTATAAAATATATTGTCGTCGGCCCCGTCTATTATAGGTTAGGTCGGCGAGTTATCCCGCTGACCCGTACGGTCCCGCGCATTAATTACACTTCTTATATTGTACCTAACCTATAAAAAATACACGGGGTTCGGCGACCTGATTTTTTTGTAATATAATTATTTATATATAATCTTCTATTTATTTATTTATTTATTTTTTTTTTTTGTTAAGGCGAGCATGTGTTGTGACAAGTGGTCGGTGAGAATCATTAATATATATTATTATTACTCTTCTCGTTCTCCAAGAATACTACGGTCCAGTGTTTGCCCTCTCCTCTTATAAATATAGGTGGTAATATATATATATACATATATTGTAGGTGTCTATTATTCTTCCCGGGGGGGGGGGGGGTTGCCGATCGACAAACTGCACAGCACGAGTACTGAATTTATTTATTGTTTTATTATTCGTTAAATCCCACCTTGTATGCGTTATAATATACGATCAGAGTTTACGATTTTGGGCACGGTTCCAACAACTTATATGCATATATATTATATATATGCATATATATATATATGAGTACAAAAAACACAACTTAAATTATATGATATTATTAAATTTCTTACAGTACGATATGTATAATGTGATGTGTCCGTATTATATCCATTCTCAGCCCTTCCTTCCGCTATTATTATAACTCGTTTTTCAATTTACTGCAATCGTCACTCTTTATTTCACATATTAGTCGTAAATATGATTTTCCCAAAACTGGGTGTAGTCGTTTGGAAATTTCGAAAATAAAAAGTCTATATATATATAATATTATTATCTACCGTTGATTTGATTAATAAAAACTCGAAATCATAATTTAGGATATAAAAATATTTATTATACTACTCGTACGGTAAGGTACTTTCTATGGAAATATATTCCGAGTTATAACTTACAATATCACAAAAAATAACATCTATTGGTATTCAAAGTTTACGTTTATTTTAATAGTCTATTCATATTTTTTCAATAAACAGGGTTGGGTCGTTTGTCGTACGAAATATCTCATAAAAAAATAATCAAAGTATGAAAGGAAAATTATAAACGGTGTAATGTTTTCTGGCTATATATTTGTGATACTATTTATACCTATTTAGATAACACAAGTAAAATGTATATAACCATGATTTTGAAATTTAGTTGTTATACAATTATCCTGGTTTAACAAAGAATATATTAATAATTTTTAATCGTTCTATGATATATCGTATCATCGACAGTTTAATAATTGTTAGCTATATATAACGATCACAATAGATAGGGTCAATTAGTTTTAAAATTTTACAAACATTGTTGTGTCGTATATTGGTACCAACTTGAAGAGAGGATATTGTAAAAAAAAGAAGATAAAGGAAAAATAGTATAAAAATTATACTATAGTTTTAAGTAAAAGTTCCACCATTTAAATACTTAACAAATTTTTCTTGATTTACTCTATATAAAATGTTATATTATTTCCGTTGAAAATTTTTCTACCTGAAGACTTAATCTAATCAGACACGTGATCCCTTTTTCTCATCATAATTATCAACGTTATAAATATTTCAATATTTATAATGTTTTTTAATAGTCAAGAAAGTTCTTTTTTTAATTTTTATTTATTTTTATCTTTAAAAAACATCAATTTTCAAAAATTTGATATAGTTTTATTATTATTCTTTTATTATTAATAACTACTGTAAATATGTAAAATATCATCCATAACTTCCAAATTTTCCATTCTATTGTATCCTTAAAATTCATCAATAATTTTTAAAATATTTTAAACTGTTCGAAAATGATTTTTTTGTCGATACTTATTAACATTCCAAATATAATTTATAAAGTTAATATTTATTGAAATTTTTTATATAATTCCAAATAATAACTGCATATTTTGAATTAAGTGTTTATGATAACCATGACTATGTGAAAATAGATATATGTTTCTAACAGTCTTGTAAAGTATTTGAGTAAATATATTTAAATACTTTTATAGTATTTAGAATACTTTTTAAATACATTTCAATTAAAGTATTTTCAAAGTATTTGAACTACTATCCCATTGGTATTTTTACTAGAATTACAAATACTTTTATTTAAATACTTGTGAATACAATTTCATACAATAAGTTTTAATTTTAATACATTTCATTCAATCAAAATGAATATTTAAGTATGTTTGTGTAGTGTAATTTTAAATTTACTTTATCATTTAAATTTAATATTATTTTACAGTATGATGAATTGACAAACGGAGTTACGGGGATTTATGTATAATATGCGGGTAATAGGTAATAGAACACTATATTTAATCTATGGTAAAAGTGTAATAAAGTCGATAAAAATTGCAACCACCGCGCGTGGATGATAATAATCGCATGTCTGAAATATGTCTTAAAATAATAATTGTAATATCGTCGGAAATACAAAGGAAACTCGATTGACACGTGTTTCTTTCGTCTTATAATATTTTTATTATTGGGTAGATATATTATATTATAAACGAATATTTAATAATAAATGTAATAAATTAGATATATTAAATAACACTATGTTTAACACGGTATCGTTAATATATGAAAAATGTTGGTAAAAATAGTTATTAGTTTTCAAGATATTTAAAAACTAAAATTAAAAATTTTGTAATAATTTTAATATTTATTATATACCTATTACATCAAATAATTGAAAATTTATATTTGAGTGATTTTAAGACCTATAAAATAATATAATTCAAATAATACGACTGTTTTAAAAATAAATTTAAAGCCGTATAAAAGTATTTGTATTTAAATATATACCAAGTATTTGTGTTTGTTCTTATATACTTTTTTAAAAAAGTATTTGAAGTAGGTACGTCTTAAATACATTTTATGTCAATGTATTTGTATCTGTATTTAAATACAATTTTAAAAGTATTTTTTACAAGTCTGGTATATTATGATGATTGAGTGTTTGTAAAGTCACGTGACCACAAATAAAATCATTTTTTCTCAACTGTAATTTTAAGAAATTGCGTTCGGATGATATTTATGATTTTAATATATATCTAATTAAATTAAAGCAGTATTTAGAGTTCAACATTAAAAAAAAAAAAAAATGGGGGATTTCCTGTATAAAAACTCATCAATTACTTACCTACCTAAAATTTTAGTATTTTTTTAAAATTTAAACTTAAACATAATTATAAGTAATATTAACCTATAAGTATATTAATAAAAATAAATGACCATATTTTATCCATGAACGAATGTTATCTGGAATGTTATGGTAGGTATAGGTAGTCATGATTTACCAGTGTCATTACAAATTATAATTCTGTGATTCACTTATTTATAATTATTAGTAACTAACGTATCGATATGTTGGTCGACTATAAAGAACAGGTGATTAGATATCGACAATTGTTTTTTTATATGAGTATCTCGGTCACAACTGATTACGGATGATCTAGTTCAAGTTTTTCCCACTAGGTTAGCGCTGTTAACATTACCTATTTATTTAAAATGAACTACATTTTTATTTATATTATGATGTTTTAACTATACACCTAATAAACAATTATTTATATTTATTACCATTGAATATAGCCTATAAATCTATAATCAACACAATCTTATGTTAGTATTAGGTATTACTTATATTTCAGTACCTATATACGTATATATATAATTATTTTTTAATTTGTAAAACAATAATAAATCGATACTGAGCGGAACTCTGTGTATTATAGTGCAAAAATTTGTCCTTTAAATATTTTATAATAGGTGTTTTTACTCTAAAATTATTGTAAGGCGGCTCTCTGTTCCATCAATTTTTTATCGAAAAGATACCTAAGCGACTGACAAATGTTAAGATACTTCTATGGGTTCGATTAAAAAACAATGTAAAGATGTTTGAGTTTGTGTATAAGTTTACTTTGCATCGGTTGAAGCATATTTTTAATATTTTTCAATATATTTAATATTAAAAATTTACAAATTTATAAAATCTTAAATATTTATTATTATCAAGAATTCGACTAAAATTGGACACGTGCTCCGACCGATGCAAAGTAAACTTGTTTCTGCATTCAAAGGTTTTGTATTTTTAAAATTGAACCACTGGAAGTACTTGAACTTTTGTAAGGCGTATAGGATTTTTAGACGGATTTATCGTGATTATACAATAATAAAAAGTGGTACGAGTACGGGACTAATTTTAGATTAATTTAAAAATGTACTAAAATATTTCTAAATTGTCGGATATTTATTTTTCCTAATATTTCATTAAAGTTGCTTATACTGAACCCTTTAAAACGTGCCCGCAGAGAGGTAATTTCGTTTGTTTTCCGTGGACGTGATTTTACAACCTACATACTTATTATTGGTGAGACGTCCTCTTGAGATTTTTGACATTTTTTAATACCTACGGTTAGAGTAATATACGTAAATTAACATAATAATCTGATAAGCCTAGAGTTATCCCCTTTAGAACCTCATCATTTATAATTGATATATATAATGATAAAACAAATTTGAAAAAAAAAAAAACTGAAAATATCACCATCAATATAGTAGGTACTAAATTATATATTCGGTGTTTTAATAATTTATAATAGTTATTTTCGGAATCATAATGACATCGTATTTTCCGGGGTAGTTTTTCGTTATATGAGTTTACCGAAAAATCAAAATATGACCTTCAATACCGACCTTATCTAATTTAGTATTGGACAATGAGTAGGTACATTATTGGCACAGAATATTCTGTATTTCTGTGTTATTGTTATCAGTAGGTTGATTATATTACGTTATATAAACGTCGTTAGAGTCTGCTCCTTAGGCCTTGGTTTTAACTTGATGCTAACTAGATGCCATAGCTGAAGGTTCCTCGAGTATTATTTTAGCATTTCGAGAGACCAGATCATTCGCCAAAATATAGCTCCTGAAATAATTATAACAGTTTTGTTTTTGAAGATAATAACAAAAGTTATAAGTCCTGTGTTAAAACGTATTTTCAAACATTAGAGTGCGTTTTATTATTTTGTGTTGTCACACGCGTTAATCAGACGAATTGACAAAATGAATTATAAAATAAACTAAAGAGAATAAAAAAAAAAAAAAAAATATATGAAAACGAATAAACGTAACACATCGACTATATATTATAAATAATAAGAAACAAATTATTAAATTATTATTTTCCAACAGCTGTTTTAATATATCTATTTTATTTCACTACTCGTAGTTATTGTTTAATGATTAGTTTTGTCATTATTTAATATATATTCTGTGTAGTTATTATGTTTATTCATTTCCATTCCTTTTTGGTTTGTTTGTCATTCATTTGTAACCTGATGATGACTTACGGTCGAAATAAGTTGATAACGATAATCCTTTTTCGAATACTCTAGGCAAATTTTATTTTTATATATTATTTTTTTTATTATTATATTGATATTTTTTAAAATGTTTTATATATTTATTTTATTATACTATTTTATTTATACTATAAGTATAGTAAACTGAAAATTTAACGTGTACAACCTAGGTCGATACAACGTAGGTACGCGTATTATGTAAAATCTCCTAGTTTTTATACAATTATTTAAGTAATAATATAATAAATACAATTAAAATAAATTTTGTTTGAAAGTATCAATTGTCGTAAACGTGAATTCACGAAAATATTATTTTTGTTATATTGTTATTTTGTTTATGTTTATGTTTTGTTTGAATTTATTTGTTACGGAGTTTTCCGATAATTTTATACGTTACATATTTTGAGTTATTTAAAAATGTATGCGAATTAAAAACGAATATTTATTTATTAAGAAGTAACATTAAAAAGTATCTTTCAATTTATTCGAATACGTTTTGGTAGGTTATATTTAAAAATCCGAAATAACCAAATTTGTGAATAAGTCACGTACATTTCATAAATATCTTTCAAACGCTGCATGACCAGATACCAATAATAATAAAAACAATGTATACTCATAATAATATTATAATCAATTATTAGACGTATAGTACAAGATCATATATTGGTACAATTAATATAAAATGTGTTATGCGTAATATATTATAACTTTTTAATGATAGATTTAAGTACAATAATCGTGAAAATATAGTATTTGGGCGAAAAGACGAACGATAAGTATTAATAGTGATTAATAGAGCCCGGATGCATTTTATTTGTATTGATAGAACCCAGATTTGTATGCATTTACATAATACCTATTTATTCTGGTTGATCGTGTGCACATTATGAATACCAACGTTTAATGTTGGTGGAATTAAGAAAATACATGTTTTTTTCGTGTACATTTTCGCACATTTTGCCATTTTGATATTTTTAAGAACACATCATACGATTTGAACTGCATAACAAAATATAAATTTATAGTTTTAAGGTTTTACGTAAAACTTTAGGTTTATTTCAATAAATTTCGATAAATAAAAAGAAAAAAATTGTATAGGTGCGTGTTTTGGTCTTTATATCTTTCGATAAGTATTCAACTGAATAATTTATATGTGCGTGGGTATCTCGATGTGCATTGTACCGTATTTCCATATTATACCTACTTGGTACTTGCATCATACAGCTAACTACTACTCGTATAATATATCGGAACATAAACTGGCGTTTCTCAGCTTTGGACAACCAGTTCTTGAAATAATAATTTCAAAAAGAGTTCAAAAAAAAAAAAATGTATATATTTATTTTTATTTATATAAGGTAAATATAGTCAAAATACTTATTTGGAAATAAACGATATTCGGACCATTTTTGAGGGAATATCTTATCCGTTTTGTGCGTAATATAATAAGTAGGTAGTACGTATGCATATAAATCCGGGCTCTAGCGATTAACAATAAAAATAAATAAACATACAATGTGTCGTGTTAGGCGTATAAATTCTGTCAAATATATCGATTATATCACAATCAAACCGGGTGCACGTGTTTGCGCAATAATTATGTGCGTGTGTACAGTATATATTTACACGTGTAACGTATATTATTATTCTCTTTTCATATTGATTCATTAAAAATAGATAGGTAAAAAATAATATTGTGTTACCCATTCCGGTATAACTATATTATTATTGTTTTTACGTTACATATAATTTATCGTAATAAAAAAAAAAAAGTGTACATTATAACACTGCATTATATCTAGTAGATTGCAGTGCACTGCGGTCCATTAACTAAACCGGTTTTGAAATATTATGTTATTACGTTGAACGTTATTGGCCGGGAAAAAAAATCGTGTATAATACCATATAAAATTCACCGGTCGTCGTAATAGGTATTATCATTTTCCAACGTAGGTATTGGTCGTTATCATAAGTCGTGTTAAGGTTATCTGTTTTGTAGGTAAGTATACGTTTATTTAACAAAAAACAGCTATATATTTAAATTAATTTAACGATACCAACTCGTGAAAACTTTGTAATATTATTGTAAAAGCGTCGAGCAAAAGGATTTCGTGTTCTCGTCCATACTCATATGATATTTATTATACGATTATTATTATTATTAATATTATTTACGGTAAGTACGGTTTTTATGGTCAAAACGATCGTTTTCGATATTTTCAGTGTGCGGATCCCTCATGTTCCTTCACCGCCGACCGATCCTGGTCCTTTGGTCTTCCGCACCGTTGTCGCCACTTCGTCTATATTTCATTTTTTTTTCCGTGCGTCTAGCCCGGCTAACCGTCCATTTGTGCGATATGAGAGCATGCCCGGCATCAGCACTCGGTTAACGAACCACCGTCCGGGCGTCAGGGCGCTAGCCACACGCGTGCACCATACCTGCATCAATTTAATCAAAGTCGATTGGTTATCAATAGACTCTAATTTTTAAAATGACACATTTAAAAATATAATTATATATAATATGTTTAGAGAAAATAATCGTATAAGACAAACAAAATAATCATATTTTGATACCGTCGTTCATATACCAGTAGATACCTATATTATAACAAAACGATGGTGGGAAAGCTAATGATATTTTTTAACTCGGTTAAGTTAAGTAAATAGAAAAAAAAACAGTAAAATTTTAAAGTTAACAGATCTTTTTTTTTTTTTCCTTAAAGATTAAATTAAGTTAAAAAAATTACTTATTAATTTAAGTCGAGTTTTTTGTTTTTCTTTTTGTATAAGTCAATCATTTGAGATGTACATGTACAATTAAATAAGTACATGTATTATTTTTTTGGAAATATTGTTATTTTTTAACTAAGAATTTAAAAATGTTTATAAGATCATTAACGTAATATTATTGAAAATATTACAATGTACATATAAATAATAATCATCATTATTATTAACAACTAATAGGTTCGTAAAAATGATTAATACCTACTTTAGGTACCTACTTTTTTCTTCAAAATTTTAACAAGTGGAAATTGCACATTAGTACCTACCTAAATATTGCTCATTGATGGGAAATCTAATATATTCCTAATATAACATAATATAGTATAATAATAAGATTATTATATAATAGTAATACATAGATATTCTTGTTTTATTTATATTTTCGGGAAATAATTAATTCTTATATTACAATAATTATTAGAAACGACAAAAACAACATTATTTTTGTTCAACCATTTTGACAATAGACACAATATCAAAATGTACCTATCGATTATTTCAAAATTAACTTAACTGAGTTTTAATTAAAAGTTGATATAATAACATATAACCCAAAAAAAGTTAAGTTAACACAATCAAATATAAAAGTTAACTTAAAAGTTAAAATTAACTTAACATTTAACTTATTAAATTTGTTAATGGCCAGCATTGTTACACAGAATACATATTACTCGTAGTATAGGTATAATACCTATATTAAAAATGGGCATCAACCAGTTAATAAGTTAAAGTTAAGTCAGTGTTAACTTATAAATTTAACAAGATAATTTTATTAATTATTGTAAATTTTTAATATTTTATACCTAGTTAAAGTATCTACGGAGAAGTAATTATTTGGTTAATTTTTTTCATTGAAAGTCAAGTTAAGTAAATGAACTTTTTTTATATTTTATTACAATTATATTTTCTTATATTACATAGACTACGTATATGTAATAGTGTACCATATTGTGTATTTATAAATGGGTATAAAATCTACTGTGGATACTATTGGTATTATTTATAAGTATAGGCTCCTACTAAAATGACATAATTTTACATAACCTTCAAAATAATGTCATGTTGGATATTATATTATATTTATTATAATCATAATACTTAACAGTGTTATAGTTGTGATAAATATAAGATAGCCATAATGTTTGAACACCGCAATTTCTATTGAAAAAATAATAAAATATATAGGTAAGTATTTTAAAATTCTGTGTTTCGTGTAGAATTCGTACTTTTTAAAATAAAATAGATATTGAAGATTTTTTTGAAAACTAGATTTAATAATTTATTGTCCACAAATTATATTTTATTGCTTTTTTTTTTGGCCAGATTAACTATTTTATTTCCTAATTTTAAATAAAAAAGTAATTTTTATGTAGGTACATAACTGAAAATATACCAATAGACAAAAAAAAATTATTTTGTAACTTTTGGATTAACTGAGTTAAGTCGAATAAAATCTAATTTTAACTTTAGCCAGTTAAGTTATTATTTCATCACTTTTTAACTTCTGACTGTTTAAAAAACCTTTTCTTATAAACCTAATATTGTATTTAGTTAGTTATTTCATTAACTTTGCCCCATCCTTGCCTATATTAGTCCATAGATTACAGTGATGGGCAAAAATTAAAACGAAATCAAGGCCCTAGGCCATAGATGGATGAAGTTTCGTGGTGGTATACTGGTACTAAATTTAAATAGAATATGATAGATGAGGATATTTAAAATGAATGAACATGGGTACTTTTCAGTTAAAATAATTTTTCAAATTTTTTTTTAAGTTTGAAAATTTTATGTTTTTTGAAATCAAAAATTTTAGATACTTAAATATACTTATCGAAGAAAAGCTCTATAGGTACTCAGTCTTAGTTTAAGTTCTTATATTATATTATCTCTCATTTACGATACTTTTTGATCAAACTGTGATCAGAAAGCCACAAATAATTTTTATACAAATGTTGTAGTAATTACACAACAATAAGAAATGATACAGATATGAGACAATTTTTAGATTAATTTTCAAATGTATTCGAACATTTTCATTATTCAAAGAACTTGTTAAATATTAGCCACACAAAACTGCTTAAAAATGGATAGTAAAGCGTCCTCTTAACAAAAAATAAAAAAATAAAAATGCATTTAAAATGACTCAATTCTGTGTAAATACAACTGCAATAGTACTCGTTTATAGCGCAAACTATTAAGAATTGTATATATAAATATATATATACGCCACATAATAACTAAAGGAAAGACAATTAGATATGAAAAAATATTATAGAATAAAATATTATAAAATAATATAGAAAAAGTTAAGAAAATAATATTGAAACCGTGTTGATGACGGCCATCAAAACTATTCTGGGGTAGGGACTTAAGTAGAAACACAAAAAACCGAAAAGATTTTTAAAAAGTTCCCAGCAATTTTCGGTTTTTTTTTTTTTTTTTTTACCAGTGTAGAGAATTTTTTATTCGATAATTTATTTTACTTTTAACATTTTAGTTGCCAAAAAATTTTCTAGTTTCATAACCGACTTAATTGAAATACCTACATGACGACCGGGTAGAGCCGAATTTTTTACAGAAATCCATGTTAGTCGGGCTTTTAAATTTGAAATATTAGAAGAATATTTTAATGAGTTATACCTAACAGAAGTAACTTGTATGACAATAGATAGATATTTATGGTAATGTTGTGTTACATATAAACCGGGCCGGTTAAAAACCAGTCGTTGGAACCGAATTAAAAAGAACCGGTTAATGCGTTAAAATTGAAATACTAACACCCGACCTGGAACCTAACATTTTAATTGAATCTCTAAAAGAAGTCGATCCCTTATTATCAAAACGGAAATAATCACGTATATTTCGGTACTTGATTTCTTAATCCTTTTAAACTCGATACATATTTTTAAATTTTCTTTTTTTCGACTTAAACTAAGTTGTATGTAGCTTATGAATCCTAATTACATAGTCTTGTACAAATAATTAATGAAGAATTTCAATATTATGCAGAATAAATGGGGACAATGGATGCATCAGGTTTTTATTTATTTTGCACCTTTATTAATAAATGATTATGTCTTAAGGGTATAATATAAGATGACCATATTTGAAAATTAAAAAGCTGGATAAAAATCGTAATAATTTTCTGCCAACATTTTCTTAAATCGCTTTGAAAACGGTAAATAAGCAAAAAAAAAAAATTAATAAATAAATAAACGATAAAAAGCGTATGTAAATAATATATTATAAACTATATGCGTATATATAAACGTAAATATACCTACTTAGACAAGGGTGTTCGAAAAGGGATTTCATTGTTATTTTGGTAATTTATGTTTTATAAGGGAAACATATTTTATTATTAATTACGTTAAGTAGGCATGGATTTTTTTTTTTTACTACACCTACACTAATCAGGGAAACGGGTAACATTTCTGCTGACGCCCTTGTACTCGGAATTAAGCTAGAAATATTAATTTTATTCCGTAAAACTATACATACTTGGATACAAAAAAATTATACTTGTATAATATTATTATGTAGGAAAGTGAGGGAATCAAATGGTAAGAACCAAACGGTTGCTATGCAAAATCAATGTAAACGTTAAAATTATTTAAACTCAAAATTCAAGATTTCTGCTGATACGATGGATATTTTAAGTTCATTTTAATTTGATACACCTACCCGGTGACACTACTGGACCTTAAGGAATCGGTCCATCCATTCGCAGTCGGGTTATAAGCAGAATATCGTATCTACTTAACGTTTTAAAATAATTTACAGTTAAGTTCATCTCTAACGAACAACAGTTAATAATTTAATCATGTACAAAAAAAAAAAAAAAAATAAAAAATATTTGCGATTACTATGCACGTGTCAGAGATGTTCACCCGTGTTTATAATACATTATTGAGCACGTTTCGACTTTTAGGTACATAACGTTATATTATAAGATAGAAAAATGAAAATTCGAAACGCATACACGTCTAAAAGTTTTCGAGAATGCCACTTTTTATAACAAGGTTTAGATTTTGGATTTTATGTTCTATGCAATACAGTTTATTCGAGGAATAATTTGCTATCGAAATTTGAAGGATTTAAATTTATATGCCCTTCATAAATACCTACATTGAATAACATTATACAATTTATGCGTTTTAATATTGATATAATAATAAAATATATCGATTTATTAAATATCGTATATTAGAATATGTTCGTCCTAAACATTTTTATACAATTTTAATTATAATATGTAACTTTAGATTTTTCTGAAAAAAAAAAATTCATTATATCCACTTAGAATTCAGTTTTATACGCCTGACGACTGTTGTCACTTTTTCGTGCAAGTACAGTGATCCAAAAGTTTTTATAAGTAAATTATTTGCATAGAATACATAGGATACCGGTATAGGGTCGCAATTTCGATTAAAGACATTGTGGTCATTAAGCCCCCAAGCGCTCGGAACGTCATAAGGGAGAACAAAAATTAGATTATTTTTTTGGAAAAATGAAAATTTAATTATTATCCGAGCTTAAAAAATAAACAAGAAAAAATATTTTTTAATTAAAAAATAATTCACCATCAAACATAAAAAAAAAATTTAAAAAAATCGTTATTTTCAAGATAATACAATGATTATTAGTTATCTATAGATAAGTACGCCTAGATGACCATATTTTTATTTTTTTATCTATAGATAAAGATAAATAAATTGAAATTTATCTCGATAAGATATAAAAGATAAACAGTATTCGTCGAGATAGCAGTCATCCAGGTAATAGTTCCCAACACCGATTGCGACGTAGGTTATGTACGAACCAATAATGTGTGCGGCCAGTATCCGGTGAAGTTTGCCGGCCGGTCGGCACCGGATCCGGCGGCGGCGGCGGCGTACAGTCGGCCGCCCTGCCGGAGCGCGGACCGCACCCACCGGCGGGCCGAAGGCACCAGCCACCGCTCGAAGCCGTCCCTCGTCCGCTTTTTGCGGACCGTCCACCAGCACGTATCGCCGCCGTCCGCATCTCGCCGCCGGTCGTCACCGTCGTCACCGTCGTCGGACACCACGCGAACGTCCGGGTTGGCCGACCGCAGCATGGCCGTGGCCACGTACGCGGGCCGGACGCACTGCACGCGGACGCCATGCCCGTCGTCTCGGCCGCCAGCCGCACTCAGATACGCGCACTCGGCGTCCAGGTCTGCCGACAGCTTCTCCAGAAATTTCTGCGCCCGAAACGATATAAAATATTGTTTTAGGCTTTTGATTAGTGCAGGACGGGGGAGGGGGTTTCTGTTCCGGATAAATCCGTTTCCAGATAACTAATCCGGGTATATCGGTATTGATAAATATGATATAATCCATTTAATCCGGATTGACGTATTACACTATAAATCCAGATTGGCGGATTACACGACGAATCCGGATTGACGGACGTACACGACTTTATTTGATTAATTTAGAGTTTTCATACTATATTGAATAACCATTACCATAGATTTTAATATAATATAGTATAGATAGTATAGATAGCTCACTGCAATCTGGATTAGATGTATAATCCGGATTGACGGATTATACCCACGATCCGGATCAATGGATTGGATCCGAAATCCGGTTGAAACGGATAAAACTCGGATCGTATATTTTAATCAGGATTACGGATTGGTCATGAGAATGCTATCAGCACTAGTTTCTGTTCAAAATATACTCATTCATATTCATTGAGAGGACGCAGCACACCCACTTTCTGAGGAGTTCCGTATAGGCAATACGCTATGAAATTTGTCGAGAAATGAAAACCTTAAAATTGAAAAATGTACCTATAAAAATATTTTAAAAGTAATTGAAAAATAGTCCCGTGTCAGCGGTATAATTTATTGTTGTGCAATCACATGCCTATCAAATGATTTTTTATATTTTGTAATAAACATATGCTCGCGAATTGTGAGACTTTCTGAATAAGTTTAGAATTATTTTATGCCGGGAAGATAGACTGCGTTTTCACTAGATCGAATTAAAAATAATTTAACATACCGTTTTTTATACGAAGACTTAAAATTAGTAAAAAAAAATATTTTTTTTTACAATCAGCTGTCATTTATTACCGAAAAATTTTACATTATGGAATAAAATATTATATTATTGTAGGATCTATTAGGTATTATCTTCCCATATCAAACTGATAAAGTAATTTACCAGTGAACTCATTTAACCGACCGATTATACAGTTTCAGTGCTTTTTGTGATACAATAACGGAGTATTGTTATATTCTAATGATATCGTCTCCACTGCCTCGTATACGTGTTTTATTATTATTTATTGTATAATATTCTACTCGTATATTCCATATTTAAATAATAGATATCATTTACGAGTAATACATGTGTATATTTTCATTTTTAGGTATAAAATATACTATATATGTTAATATTACAAATATTATATTATAATATTTAGTACTATGTACGTAATACAATATTTTATACACTTATAGTTGTATGTATGTACCTACGAATACGTATAATAAATAACGATTCTTATCGTGTGTGTGTTTAACTGTAAATTCGAGTTGTAGACGTTTATCGATGATTTATGATTTTGAGATAGGCGTTTAAAATTATTTCTCAGTCGGGTACTGATTGTATTTTCTAGAAAATAAATAACCGTATTGGACACTTGGTTTATCCATTATAATACAGTTTAGTCTACCAAATCATTTGTCGTATGTTGTGGTCTCCGATTTGGAATTTATTATAAATTATTGCTTTTAAATCTTAATAAACATATTCATAAAAAATATGGAAATTAATCTTTTTTTTTTTTTTTTTTACTTTTGACGAGCGTTGTTTGGTTCTAAATAGTAATTTTAAAAATTACCAAAATTTTGATACAGTTCTACGAACTGCATTTAATACGGATATTGATATACCACAGCAAGTTTTGGATTGGATTCATTCATTTTCCGAAAAATCTAATACAAATTGGATAGTTTATCGTGAAAATTCAAATCCACAGAGGTATTTATATGGAAAGTTATTTAAATGTAATGCAAGTATGGAAAAAAATTACAAAAAATACTATAAAAAAATGATGAATTATTATTATAAAAGGACTTAATAGAGAAATAAAAGAAAGATTTATATAAAATGATTAATTTTTCATTTGCTAACATTATATTTTTATAACTAATTAAATATTATTTACGCGCTGAACTGTAATGGGGTTCGGAGTCACGTTGCCCGGGCAGGACCACGTTGTCCGATATTCCGCGTTGCCCGCAACACAAATATACTATTCGGGAAAACCAGACAACGGTTTATAAAGAATTTGTCGCACACGATACATTAGGCGTGTTTTCGCGATCAACCAAATGTATTTTGATTACTGAATTTTATAAACAATCAGTTTTGGTTATGATAATTTTATAACCGATCAAATGTAGTGGTTATTATGTTTGGTTATAGATATGACAAAATAACATTGTTAACCTGGTTAATCGCGAAAACACGCCTATTAATTATTATTATTGATAAATGAAACGACAAGGAATTCCTCTGGCGGCGATTGGTGTATTCCGTGCTATACTGACCTTGGTAGCAGCATACAGGGCCATGAGCGGAGCGGCTGGCACGGACGCCGAGGCGCTGCCCACGTTGACCACCAGTCCACGGCCGCGGGCCAACATCCCGGGCAGCACCAGCCGGCACGCGTGCACGGCTGCGGCCACGTTGCACTTGACCACCGCGTCAGCGCTGTCGCAGAATTCCGCCGTGAACTCCCGCCCCTCGTCACCGGCTCCGCCGTCCATCCTGCCACGGTCGCCATTCATGCCGGCAAAGTACTCGGGGTGCGGATAACAGACACCGGCGCAGTTGACCAGCACACCCACGCCGCCCGTCTGCAACCGCCCTTCGATAACGGCCCGAAGTCGCGGGTACCATCGAGTGCACCGGCGACGGATGGCCGGTGGTTCTTCGTCGTCGCCGACGACTTGACAAAAACACCTGTCGCCCACGTCGTCCTGGTCCTGGTCGTCCTGTCTGTCATCGGCAATGGTATCCTTCATCTTCGTGGAACAGCAGGGCCCGCCGCGAACTACAGGGTCTTCCGTAAAATCAGCCACCACCGTCATCACCCGCCGTCGGTGTCCACCACATTCTTTTCCTGCAAACGAGGAGGTGAACATAATATTTTAATGTCACATTCACACCGGAAACGCAATTTAACTTCATTTTTAGATCGTGTAGATCAAAAAACGTATTTTCTGACTAATATTGAAATCATTATAACGTACTATACGTAAAATATAAATATAATATAGGTACGTATAAAAAAAAAGTAACGAGTAAATTTTAAATTTTTTCAAAAATTATTTATGTAATTTTCAACGTTTAGTGCATTCACTTCAAAATATTCCCACTTTAATATTATGCACTTATGACACCGTAGTTTTCAGTTTGAGAAACACTGTTGGAACGCCTTTTAAGTATGCACGGCCTTAGAATAATACGGTTATTTGTCAAAATATGTAATAGTTCGGGATTGGGATTTATTAGGGTTTGATTTCGAATATTTGTTCATCAAGCAGAACAAATCCTCCATAATTTAGATAAAAAAAAAATCAAGCAAGTTGTTTTTAACAGTATAATATGTAAATATATTACCTATGGTCCTAAATAAATGCATTAAAAAAAAACAGTTTAGAGTAAAAATGTTCTATATCAAGAACTGTTTTACTCTCAATGTATTTAAAATTTAATAGATAGAATCTTTTTACTCTATAATAAATTTTATAATTTCGATCAGTGAGATAAACATCTTAAAATTAAATATGTAATATGTATAATTTGTTAAATCACTTTTTTCCGTGAAGTCAAAAGGTAGGTACAACGTACAACGTACCACGATAAGATATATCTCTAAAATTTCATGTATTCTAAATAAATTATTCGTCAATGCTTATAGAACCTTGTTATTTAAAAAAAAAAAATCAAGAGTTATTAATAAATTTTTAAATTTTAAAGACGCTTTTTGCTTTGTGTACCTCATTCATTATTAGATTGATTTAAATAATAATTTCTAACATAAAACATGCGCAATTTAAAGCTTAATATGAATATACAAAAAAGTCAAAATCCAAAAAAACTGATATATGCAACTTTTTTATTCTAGGACTGCGTATGATCTTGAGCTCGCTCTGTGATTTCGCCTTTATCTCATCTATTATTGAAAAAGGTTGTCCTTTGAGTGTCTTTTTGAGTTTGGGTAATAGAAAACAGTCGCAGGGTTTTAGAAGCGTTTGTGACATTCACAAACCCATGGTTTTAACATAGTCACATCACCAAAGGTCTTCTTTAACATTTTTAATACTTCATTGCAATAAATTTCATTTTTAACACAAAATTTCACACAAACTTACTGATCAGACCCAATAAAATCACCAAAAATTGCCAAACACATTATTGCACGTCTTGCTCATTCGCTCGGCAAACATAAACTAAGCATCGTAGCTGCCTAATGGTTAACAGTACTAACACGTACGTTGCTGGCTGTATAACAAGTACACAAAAAAAAAGAATTTACTCGATAAACAAGGTACAGTGTACCCAGTTTCAAAATTGTCGTTATTTTTGATCACACCTTGTACAGGTATATTTACTGACGGAAATCGGGGGGGGGGGCTTGAAGGAGCATAATTCCATCTAAAAGTTAGATAAACCCCCTCAAAAATGGTTGAATAAATTATTACATTTAAAGTGTTTATATAACTATTTTTGCTAAGAGACGTAAGAACATTTTGTTAAATAAAAATAAAATGTCTGGTTTTCACAAATGCATACCTATTTTTATTTTTATTTATCCATTAAACATAAAAATGTTAATGAATCTGTTTGTGTGGAAGGACACACAGACTCTGAATCTACAAATAATTCTGTAGCCATTATCGATAAACCGCACTGAATTAGGGAACCTAAATTCAGACCTATCTAACCTGTATTAAACGTACGTAATTATAATAAAAATAAATATAAGTATAAGAAATACTGTATTTTCATTGTTATGTGAGAAAATAAAATAAAATGTCCCCCATATAAAACATTATTTAGGAGGCCAAAAGTCTAATGAAAAATAAAAAGTTGGCTAAAATATATGTATATAATATATTATTGTACTTATATTACCTAACAAAAAAAATAACAGTGTTATTTTACTTTTTAGATTTTGATAATTTTCAAATAGTAAATGATTTTTTTTCGAATCTATAATCTATAATTTATTAATTTTTTTATTGTAATAAGTTATCATTTGATTTATTAGTTATTTTTATTACAAGTGTGTCATCAATGGTAATATTAAATTAAATATTATACATGAATATAAATATAAATATATGAAGTTGAGAAACGTTAATATCAAATGCAGCGATAAAAAAAATTCTGTTGGTGATAAGGTATATAGTGTCTTAGCCCTACCCCCCTCAAAAAAAAAAAAAAAAAAACATTTCCACCCAATTTCCGCCAATAGGTAATTCGTGATCGATCAACAATTATTCAAAATGGACGGTAAAATAATTAATCGATGCGACCAAAAATAAAAGATGAGCAAAAAGTGGAAGATAGAGTTTAATTTATTTATTATTTTTTATTACTTAGTTAATTAAACAGCCAGATGCCCAAAATATAATATATATTGATATAAATAATGCAGTGAAAACTACACAAAGCGTATTTTCATTAAAAAACGTATTGAAAAATAATGAAGAATAATACTAATTATGATAAGCAAGCAAAATCAACGATAAAATTAATTGGCTGAAGTTAAGTTAATTCGAAAATATTATGATTTAAATAGTTTAGAGATTAAAATTAATTAATTAGTCATTTAACTGGTTAACTAGTGGTGTACACGCGGCCGGGAGATATGGGGAATAGATCTCCCATGTCAGTTTTTATTTTTACAATTTCGTAGGTATTTGTATCAGATATAGTTATTGTGAAAAAATATTTTTTTGTCAATTATATTTTCTTTTCATTCGGTACAATAATTATACACATTATGTCAAATTCATTATCTTGTAATATATTGATAACGTGCGTGTGTATAAATATTATAATGTACGGTTAATGTGCGTATTAATAAAATATACAAATAGACAGAAAAGGCATGTCTAAAGTAATAACTATAATATTCAAATTAAATATATATAAATATATGTGTGTACGTGTGAATGTGTATATGTGTGTATGGTGTATACGTATCTATCCCTATAAGACTATAACTAAAAACAAAGCAGGCACGGCCAGGGTTACAAGACCAATAACACGTGCATAAATAAATAAACGTAAAGGGACAGCTAAAATTATCAAAAACTTACGACACAACTATTTTGGACCAATGGCCAGATTCGACCAATGATCAGTCTTAAAAACAATATGGGGGACATAATATTCTCGGGGATTTTATGCCTTTATAAGGGCTTAATGAACGTCTCAGCGACACAGTTTTTTTTTTCAGTTTTCTTTATTATTGTTCTTTCCTTCAGTCTTAATATAACGTATCCTAATGTCATTTCCAGAATATAAATTCATCGATCTGTCAAATTCGCACTTTTTATGTATATATATATATATATATATATATATATCAATCTTTTTAATCATCAACCCAAAACAACCTGGTTATCTACATCTGTGAACAATCGTCAGTCCGAGGTCAGGTAGTAGATTTGCGTGAAGTGTATAAATAATAAAACTCCATTTCTTTTCATATCATATTTATTATATTTGATAAACAATGTAGTCGATTATCTACCGAAGAATAGGATAGTATATATGCGGTAAATCTTCGGTTTACACCAATTGGTAGTGGACAGAAGTAAGACATATTGTATTCCCTATTAGTACAACTACAACTTTATAATATTGTACTTGACTATCGCAAACGTTTTTCTCATCACGGGAACGTGTTGTGAGATAACGATTCGACACAAAAGTCCTGGTTATCATTACACACGCAATAGACGTTTACATAAAGATCTTCGCCATATTGTTGTATCGAGAATAGTAAGACTAATCCAACAAAGGAGTAATTATATTTTTATTTTGGGCAATATATTTGTGTAAGCTATAAAGTTTGAAGTTAGAGGTAGAACTAGCAATGCCCCACTTTTTAAAAAATATAGTCCCCCCCCTCTATTGATAATTCTTGTGTATGCCACTGTAATTAATATTATAAGGTTAACCGATTAATCATAAGATAATCGTAATTTTAATTTTAGACTGAGCGCTAGATAGCTTTCCAATTATGTTTATTATTTTTTCTGTGATCAACTTTTCGTCCAAAAGACTTGATCCAATTGGTATATGTACAGTGTACACCCGTTTTCCAGCAACATGTTATATATGTTTGGTGCTTTTGAGGGGTAATTTTCAAACATATTCAATAAATGCCTAAGAGATCACTACCGAAAAGTGAAGTAAAAATGGTAAAAACACGATTCCGTCCAATTATAGTTTTGTTATTTTTTCGTGATTCCGAAAATAATGATTCGTAAATTTTAAAATTTACACAGCATATGTATATATTGAGAGAAATAACATATAAAACTTTTTTTTTCGATTTTGGACTTTTTATTGACATTTTAGATTTCGAAGTTTTTAAGTTCTATTCTTATTTTGGGATTTAAAACATGAAAATTTAATACAAGGTTGAGTATATGTTACTCTAATTACATTTAATAGATTCGTTTTTTTTTTTTTTTATTTGATTCAATGATTTATCATTGTTTTAAAATATAATACATCCACCTAGAGTATATCCTGTCTGATAAGCGTAGAGCTTCGACCCCTAATGACACCTGACGAGCGAATTGCAAATTGTTTTTATCCACAATATGTAAATACAAAATTATAAAAAACTAATGGATTTTTTGTATTGATATTGTTTTTTGATTAAACAGTATTGTCATTTACATTGTAAAATGCTTTCTAGCGAAATCTATGTAAATCACATCAACTTGAGAGTAATCTTTACATGCTTTATACACATAGTAAAAGTTAAACTTCAAGTAATAGTGGATTGACTGAGACAAAATCTGTGTTACTCGTCTATAAGAATAGACGGCTGGCCCTTATATAATACACGATTTTAGACAATATTCGGTTTCTTAATAATAACTTCAGACTTGGGTGATATTCCGAATACAGTATTCGGAATATTTTTTAATGTTTAATCACATTTTTAAAAATAATTTTATATTTTTCCGTCAGTGTAAATTGTATTTGTATATAAGTACTTACCTATATAATATTTTATAGCATATTATATCATCTTATTTTATATTAAATTATATTTAGTGGGACAATAATGTTATTTTTAATTTTAAATATGTTGATTAATTAATGATGTTATGATAATAACGAGTCATAATGAGTATTATATTATTTATTGGTATTATTTTATTATAATACATTTAATAGTTACAGACAGTAGTATAGAGATATAAGATCTTAAATAGGTGTATATAATATTAATTATTAAAAAAAAAAAAAGATTGTATTAATTGTATGTCTTCTTTATTAAGTTTAAAAAACAAAAAAAAAATACTTAAATGAATCACACAATTTTTATATTAAAATTTTAATATAATTTATAATAAATAGATTTATTGTTAAATAAAAAAATAAATATTAAGATCTAGGTAATAATAACATAGTTAGGTACTATTTTTGTTATAGAAATTTAGTAAAAATAAATGTATTCTAAAAGTATTTAGAATACATTTTGTGAAGTATTTCAAACACTTATGGAGTAGGTACTAATATTATCGAATACATATTGTAAATATTTTTTTAAAAGAATTCCGAAAATGTATTCGAAATACTTTTAAAAAGTATTTTATCCAAATGTTTGTGTGTGTTTTGAAGTATTTCAGAATCATTGACTCTATATAAATACACAATTAAGCAATAGAGTTTAATAATTGAATAAAAATTAAAATGTATTTAATAATTGTACTGTACAAAATATTATTCATAACAGTAATAAGTCGTATGTATTATTACATTTTTCAAGCTCAAAATTACGTTTAACATTATTTCTATAAAATCCGAAATAAAATTTTGTATACACTATAATATTGTATAAGCTGTAAATAACGGGCCGCAAAACTAAATTTTATATTAAGTGATTTACAAAAGTTTTAGTTCAGATGACCGTCGTAAAACTTAGCCAATTACCAAACTATTGCCACTGAATACTTTTAAGCCCGATATTTCTTAATTAATGACTTGAAACATAGCATTTCAATGTAACATTGTTAAACAGTGTAGTAATTAGTATTAACGCAGACGTCAGACCCTCATTTACCGTTTCTGTTTATTTATTGGGCAATATATAGTATAGTTATACTACACAATACATAAATTATGGCCCTTACCGGTTAAATTTATAGTTATTACCAATATTAATGTGTCATGGAGAATGCAATTTGGATTATTGAAAATAAATAGTCATCAATTAAATATAATGTCTATACCCTTTTACCAAAAATAATGTTAAATAAAAAAATGTTAATAATAAAATGTTTTCTTCGGAATGAAATATACCATTTAAGTGTTTTTCACAAAGTGGCAAAGAATTGGTTGAACTAGTAAAAACACACGAAAAATCGATTTATGTAGGTATTTTGAATTTCAATCTATTTCAATATTTGAATCACTGGAACGCGTATTATATTTTTCTTTGCCATCAAAGCATTTCCTGTGATACTTATCGGCACATAATTTGATACAACGTCGTTTACAAATATTTGCTTTTTTATATACATAATAATATATTTTCTTTGATCAGCCGTCAATCGTACAAAATTGTTCTACGAAAATATATAAAACGTTTTGCGAACATGTTGGTACGCTTTTTTTTTTTTTTGCAGGATATAGGCATTTGTTATTCATAATAATAAAATAACTTGAAATAAAATGAAAAGCTTTGGCACATACAGTTTTATAAACTACAAAAACTGATTTAAAAATGGGTTTGGGTTTTTTTTTTAACCTCTTTGATCTTTAAAAACACCATGTGTTAGTGAACGTTATATCGGGTAAATTGCGAAATTGCAATTAAATAAAAACAATTAATTTCATTTAACTGTCACAAGTTTTTTTAAGAAGTTTGGTGTAAATTAAATAATTTGTAAGGACGGATGGACGAATGGACACAATGGGAAAAAAGGGTTCTACATTTTCGTATAGAAACTTAAAATTATGATACGATCACGGTTTAAGATAAAAAGTAAGTAAGATAGTAAGTGTACAGTTTGAGGAAGTATTATATTTTCTAATAAATAACCGAATGAATTCAGACAGTTATCGTGTACCATAAAGAATTTTTATTTTTTAAATATTCAACGGTTTAACAAACATTTTTGGTTGATCAATACGGTAAAAGAGTTTTTTTAGAACAAGGCGTGTACTCTTTTGTATAGTTTTTAAAACGACAGTGATATAGAAGGTGGTGGTGTCAAATATTATGAACGTTTATTATTACATTATATTATTACTTCTACCATTCTACAAACAATATTATCGACAATCTATCGTTTTATATTAATGTTAGTGGAACGGAATTAAGAATATTTAATCAAAGGGACTATTCAAAGAAACTCTCGTGAATAAAGTAAAAAACAATTTAAAGACGTTATAAACGATGCACAGATGAATAAAGAATGAAAATTCTGTATTTTATAAAAAACATATATTAAAAAACATCAACCATAATATTGTATACAAACTGAAACCAATGTTATCAGTTTCATCAATGTGATTTATAATACCATAATACCACGAAAGACATTAAAGGTTTGACAAATATTATTATCTGATGTCATGAATCAAAATAAAAAATCCCATCACAAATACTCAATTTGTAATATATAGGTGTAGTTTTAAGGATAAAACATTTTGAGCGATCCTACTAACATAACTGTGATGACAAAAATATGAAACATTTTTTTACCAAAAGATTTCTTGTTTCGATCAGAAATTTAAACTAGGTACGCGGTAAAATTTGAACTAAGAAAATTTCAAAACCTTTCATTACACTGGCAATGTATATTTTGAGTTTAAAGAATTGTTGATGCTCAATTCGGCCATTTAATGGTCAACAGCACTCAATAGCTAGTATTATTCTAAAGTAATATAATAAATAATTTTTTAGAAAACTTTATAAGTTTTTGTACTCGGAACTGTACATTTGAATCATAAAACATAATTATATAGAACAATATTTTCGATGTTTTTTCATGGCGATTTTATATTTTTTACTAGCCATTGAATTTTAGATTTTTACTTATTTAATAAATTATCAATCATAGAATATCTCAATGAGTATAATAAAAAAATGTCTGAGAAAACAAAAGAAGTTTCTTTCTTCAATTTGGTATCAATTCTTTATAACCATTCTGATGACCAAGTAAAACAGTCAAGTTTTCAACAAATATTTAGATTATTAAACCACAGATTTGAATAAAATACTTTAAAAATACAAATTCTGAATATTTCCAAAAAAGATAATCAGAATATGTATTTGAATGCTTTACGATAATAGTATTTCCAAATTATTTAAAATACTGCACAAAATGTATTCCAAATACATTTAGTGTATTTTTTTTTTTTTTACTAGATTTCAATAACAAAAACAGTACCTATAATAATTATATTATTTTATATAATATTTCCCCCTTCTCGTGTAAATAAATATAATAATACAATTATCAATATATAACTATTAATTATAAATTATATCCAAATTTTAATATTAAAGTAAAGTATTGTGGGATTCATTTAAATAATAATTGAGTAGGTAATTTTTTTTTGTAAAAATTAATAAAAGAATGACTTACTGTCAATACAATCTTTTTTTGTATAACAATAAGTATCATATAAATTATTATAAGATATTTATATAAGATTGCATATCATTAACTAGTGTAGGTAACTATTATATTTATTATAATAAAATAATATCAATAAATATAATACTTTTAAACAATACTATTTCATCAATAAAAATCATTGTTATTTTAATCAATACATTTTAAATTAAAAAATAACATTACTGCCTCAATAAACATAGCTGAAAACAAAATAAAATAATATAATATATGTACTATAAAATATTATATACTTGTACATACATTCAATTGACACCTAAGGAAAAATAATGAAATTGTTTTTAAAAATGTGATTAATAAAGTATTCTGAATACTACTCAAGTCTGCTAAACTATTGATGAAGGTATTTGCATTGAATTACTTGAAGTTAGAAGCGGATTCAGAGGTCTTGAATAAGGGGGGGGGGATGGAAATTTAATTTATGAGTTATGAGCAAAAAAATAAAAAATAATTAAATAAATCATCAACCTATTTTTTACGCCGTTTTTCTCCAATTTTTTTGTAAACGGGGAGGAATTTCCCACATTGCCACTACCTTGTATCCGCCCCTGCTTGCAGTAGTCTATAAATTAATAAAAATACGTAATTGTATATTTTTAAATTGTTTAATTTTCAATACACCCTTAATATTTAATGTAAAATCTATCACCTATGTATTATTAAACCTAATCCTTTAATAACTACCTGTTGCTAATATATCATAATTATGTGACATGATAAATTTATACTCACTTATCATATCAGCTACGGCCCGCAATTTTTCTGGGTTTCGGCCCACCAACAGCACGTCCATTCCATGGTCGGCGGCCAGCTGTCAACAGGATATACTCATCAGTTGGGCGTATGACCGTTATCATACAAATCCTCCACCACGATAACAACGATGACGATGATTTTCATTAAAATGAAATATCTGTATCCGAACGCCACGGTTCTTTTCACCGCCGCCACTGATTCGTGTGCACGACACGAACACCTCCACCGATTACGTGCAAACAATAAATGTATTTTAGCTCATACACAGGTACCGGGCATGTCCGAGACGGTAAAAAAATAAAAATACTATTTAAGAGGTGACACTGCAACACCATTATATTTGCATGTAAGCGATATTCATATATAATTATTATATAATAAAAAAAAAAAAAAAAAAAAACACATAGGTATTATTGATTTAAAATACAAAATATTTTAGTATTTAGTTTGCGAGGAAAAAGCGAAAAATTCGTTTTTGATATTGTATTTTATTTGAACTCCATATTAAGCAATCGGTTAAGTAGTGAAAATTTAAAGTAATGTTTTTCAAAGCGTATAGGTACACGCGTACCTACCGCACATACATATTACTATTGTTAGTTTTGTTATTATTATAAATACGCAACTCTTCTACCGATATTTCACTGAATTCGCTAAGTATATTTAATTTTTTACACTATTTCTATATTGTTAAGATATTGTTATAGATAATGTTAAGAGGCGGACACGCCAACCACGTCTTCTTTAGAGCGATCATTTGTCGTGCTGCGGCTATTACTGACCTGACGCGCGTACTCCTTGCCGATACCGTCCGTTGCACCCGTGACCACTGAAATAACATAAGAAAACAAAACGAATAGTAGGTATCACCAAGACACACGGTAATATAAGATAAGATACTTAAAAAAACAATAGGTTGGACCAGGTAACCATTTCGTTAAGAAACTGTTGACAAATTGTAAAATTAAATCGAAATTTTTACGGTAGCTTCGTTAAGTTAATATTTATTTAGAAAATATTGACATCGCTTAATTAAAAGTTTCAATTTTTAATTTATCAACGAGTAAAATATGTAAAAAAAAAAATACAAATTATGTTAACAAACATTTTACTGTTATAACAGTACAATATTTTAATGTTATGGATTTATTTCCTATATAAATAAGCGTATCTGTACAAATTATTAAATTGAAATTAATTCATAAAATATACCTATTAACGTATAAAATTAATTTGAAGACAACTCGTCATCAGTGTTGTTACGTTAATGCAAATCACGTAATACTGTAACGGAATTATTTTTAAAGTATCATATTTGTAATTTAATTATGGTTTAACAATAATTTTTCAAAAGAACAGGCGACAATAGTAAAATTATTTAAAATTCATAATTTTAGTGTTTTTATGATATGTTGTTTATCGTCAATCTGTAATCGTATTTGTTTATAAAGTGTATAGGTTTTCTGGGATAAATAAATAATCGGGGAGAATTAGAAAAAAAATACCTTATAAAATCCAAAAGTAATCTAAAAAATAGCCACATCAAGTTACGTGACAACAGTAATAATTTAATTACCAATTTAAAATAGGTATGTCATGTATAAATTCAATTTTGTCTTTCAAAAAATGTTCCCTTAAGGCTTAAAGAGTCATAAAACGTCATATATTATTATATGTAGTAATAAAATAAATAAAAACGAATAAATCATTTTATTTTTTCAAGTAAATATTTTTACGATAAAATACAAATTCGGGGAAATATGTTATTATAAATTTACAGTATAGTAGATTAGGTGCCCGGTATGTTATAAGTAATAGAGATAAAAGTTATATATCTCGATCGACAATAAATTTGAATAATTTCATATAAAATATCGTTTTTAAATCCCTCGGTGTTCAGCGTGTACCTTTACTTTACATATACCTTTTGGCTACGTCTATTTATTATGTATATTATATTATTCCCCACGTAAATATAAGAGTTCAAGATAACTTTTGGTATTTGCATATTTATGACAAGATTTCTATAATGCAAGCTAGAAAACCGAATGCGTCTTAAAACGTTATTCGGAGTGAAATTCGAACATGGTTATAGTTTAATGTTCGTCACAATTTTGGGATATCTTACGATTCCGTGTCGTCGATTAAAATATTTTAAAACCAATTCGGTGCATTCGACTGATAACGATTTTGTAGTATACGTGGTTAGGCTTCATTCAGAGATTTGAGTTTTTGCTGCGCAATATCATATCGTTTGAGAACTTGTATTTAAATATGTAGGGTTTAAAATTATTTTGGCGACATACGAATAAATGAAACGGATGCCGATATATTTTGTATGGGGCTAATATGTATTTATTCCCGACAAAATAATATTGAATACTTTAAGGTAATCAACTTTCTTCAGATCTTTAAAAACGTATGTGCTCGGGGCACTCCTTTCCTAAATACGCCACTGGTGATAAACGAGTATTAAAACATTTTTCGAAATGTAAACAAACGTTTGATCCTATCGATCAAAATAATATAATATAATAGCTTATATATTCTGTGATAATAGTAGTATTCTTATATCTTATCTTAAGTTTGATAACAATAATCTATTACTATATACCTATGTTCTATGCAATTTCTTTCAATCCCTTTTACTTTTCTCAATTGTATTAAAATTTGTAATAGGTACGTATTAAAGTCCTTTCCTTTTTTTTTTATATATATATAATTTTAAATATATTTCAATCATAATCTATATTACGTAAAAATTGTTCTTTCCATTTCTCTTGTTGAACTATATAGTATAAAAACTACAAGGTACCTATTAAATAAGGATCTAGACAAAAAAAAGACCTCCCGGTAAGTAGGGGATGAAAGCACTTCGCTCGTTGTCCAGGATACTGGTGGTAGATATATTGAATTTGAAAACAATAATAAATAATTTTTTTCGATAAAATAATTCTGAACGAAAAATTTCATACTATCGATATTTCCTGTAAATTTTTGGTCACGCGTTTTCTAAATAATAGTATACAAAATATGGGTTATACAGATTATGATATAAGCCAGTTATAGGTAAAACACATTGTGATACAAATTACAGTTTCTCGATTTATCTGCTCGAGATAATCCATGGAAATCTGATAATATAGTACGATATAGTTATTTTATGATATTCCGTGATATTGATGCAATTTTCTTTTGGGGGAGTTCAAGTATTACGTAAGTGCCTAGGAAGAGGGGAGGTTTGTCGTGTACTTACATTTGCTGACAAGGGGGATAAGAAGGTTAGAACCATGCTGACATCAGCAGTAATAAATAAATACGTACATAAATATTATGCACTTTTTTTAACAAAATATGTGAAATAAAATTCAAAATATGTAACAACATTTTTCATTTATTTTTAATTAATTCATATAAAATTCGAAAATTTTTATTGATTTTTTTCAATAGTGGAGGTCGCCGGACATTTGCTGACAATTGCTGACAAGGGGGTGGGGGTCTAAAAAGACCAAAAATGTGCTGATATAATACTTGAACGCCCCCTATAGTAATACACGGATAAGGTGTAATCCTGGGTAAAATCTGTGATTGCATACCAATTTCGCGGGTTTTAAATTTTTATTTGTTTGGTTGATATTTTTTTTTAATTTTTGTGAATAATTTCGTCCACATCAAAAATTAGAAACTAGTTTTTGGCGATTTCCTATAGTAATTTTAAAAGAAAAAAAGCAGAAATAAAAAACAAAAATGAATTAACCGTATTCAAATAAACATATATGAATAGCCAATTCATTTGTTTTAATTGCATGGCTAACTTCACTGAAACAGCTTAATGCTTACATATATTAAAATTTATTATTATAAAATAACAGTTTTAATATAGCTATATAAGTGAACTACAGGATCGGCATATGAACCATAAATCAGTTTTTGAAGGTGTATATCATATCTACAAATTATTTGTTACATAATTTTTAAATATTACTTATATTAAATATAGGTATTTCGTAAACTATTTTTACCATAATTTTATAAATTTAATAGATAATTCACATTTTCTTAGGATTTGAATGCCGCATTAATAATTCAAAAATTTCAAAACTAATTCCCGATGAAACTGAAGAATTTAATAAGCTTGTTGAACATTACAAACCAGAGATCGACAAGTACGTGATATTAAAAGAATTGCAAATGGGAAAAAATGTCGACTGATAATTTAAATAAAAAGACTGCACTATAAACTTAGACAACCGGAATTATTATTATAATTTATGAGATATAAATAAAATTGTTTTTTTTTTTTTTTATGCCTTGTGACAAAAAATATTCATATCACCCCCCATAAAATGGTCCTAGTTACGTCACTGCTGTCGGTAATATAGTCAGAATATTTTATTAATATAGTTTCAAACTCATATTATGCATTTTATAAGTTATTAGCTATTACTAACTTACTGGTGATATAAAATCGATATTAATATTTTTTTTAATAAAACTGAAGTAAAGTTACAATTAACTCTGTATTAAATTTCCCGGTCTTGAAAACTTGAAATTCACCATTTCTATAAATAGTCAAACATTTTTCAAACAACTTTAGTTATATTTATCAGGTTAATATCGTACTCAAATACATATTGGCCTAAATGTAAGTCTTGAAAAAAATATACTAAAAAAAATTCTAATATTAGGTAGATATATTACAAACCGCAATAACAACTACGCGCGTCTATTTGATTGTCATATTAAATCAAAATAACAAATTTCGCACAAATATGTGAATGCCTATAAAACGAAATTTTGAGCATAGATTTTTTAATGTTTTTAATACTGATAACACACGTTTAACCTCGTATTAGATTTTCCAATTTATTAATTTAAAATTAACCCTTTTATGACTTTAATATCTCGAAATTTAAATTTTCTGCAATTGAGAAAATATTTCTGACAAATATATTCATAATATAATAGTAAAATACATGCATAGTAAAATTATCAAGTTTTTAGATGCATTTCTCCCCCAAAATTTGAATACATTTCATATCAAAATAATAAATGTTAAAAAATGAAAAAATGTATATGGCCAATAAAAATATTGTGAGTGGATTTTTAATTTATTTTTAAATAGTTAGAATGACGTACTCTTAATTTTGTATTACTTTTTCAGGTCTTAAATATAATATTAACCCTTAAAACTATTGGGAAAATCTAAAAATTACCTTTTTAAAGTACCAATTATAATAGTGCAATTTTCTACCGGAAAATGGATATGCTTGTAATGATTTTGATTTTCCTTCTATTATATTTTTTGGGCGCAGTCATATAAAACTAAATTAAAATAACACATCACTGTAAAACTTATACATTATTTAGAATTTAAAACGCACAAAATATTCCTATAAAATGTCCAGAAAGTATAATAATGGTGTAAAAAAATTTCCGTATAAAAATAATTGCAATAAAATGTACTGGTAAGACAATACAACAACATTATAATATATAAAAAAATATTTTTTAGTTGTATATTATTCAAACGGAAATTTCTGTTAAACATCACAGCCGCGGCCGACGTGTAGTTCGCACACGAAAATCGAGCATTTTTTCATTGTTTACAGTATAAGTTACATATTTCTTAACAATAAAAAGTTTATTAAAAGAATTAAAATCAAAATTATTTTGAATACCTATTTGTTTTTGAAATGTAATCTCGTACTTTTGATTGTCGTTTTATGATAATCTATTATCTCTGAAAGGTTTTTGTTCAAATATATGTATATTATAAAATATACAAATATACAAATATTACAACCTATACCGATACCTAACTATTCCAATATTTTATAGTTACTTGTTTTTATTAGTAACTTGAACTATAGAAAATTATAAAGTACACGATTTATAGACACATTATATTATATATAAATCTTTGTGATTTTTTTTTTTTTTTCTGACCCTAATGGTAACCATGGAGACTATTATATAGGTGCCTATACATATTTTATACTACAACCGTGACAATGGAATATAAAATCTCCCCCGAGGGTCCGCTAGTTATTTGCAATTAGCTATAATGTACAACGTTTCCGTAGTAACATGGAACCTACAGCTATACCAAAGATTCTCAATAAACGTAACATTGAGATGGACTGTTATCAGTTGCATATAATATGTATATCAAAGTTATTTAATTCAGTTTATAACTTTTAACGATTAATCACTTATACAATCTTAATGTAAAAATCTGAAACGTAATCTATGACTAGTTTTTTTTTTTTCAATTTTATATCTTATGATTTAGTTACAATAATATAACTGTCAAACATTTTGCTCACGAACCCATTGTTTTTTCGATGAATCCATTTTATAATTTGTAACTTTATAACTGTAACTATATATATCTTTTAACCAGATAATTAAATTAAGAGTAACGTGTAACTATATATATATATATATATAGTTACATTAAATTCACAATTTATGTCAAAATGCATCATTGTAGCATATTATGTTGGTGTCAGTATTGGTGTCAGTTAGTGACCCATCCAGATAAATATAGTCGAAAATTGTATACGTACACTTTCAAAAAAAAAATTTATTTTTGGACAATTATTCATTGCAAGCGTGTACCTAGGCATATAGTATATGTTTGAAAATCCGGGCTTGAAACTGAACGAAAATGTGTCGATTTCGATTGACGTGTTCTATATTTTTCCGTTTTAAAATATGGATATAATACAGATTTTTAGAACATTATGGTTTCGGTGAACATTTGAATAACGGATTTAAAATCGATTTTTTGACGGTTTCTAGCTTTGAAGTGAAAAAAAAAAAAAATGAATAGACTCGGTATTTATTTTAATGGGTTTGAAAAACAAAATGAAATGAAAATTTATTATTGCTTCAAAAATTCAAAATCCAATATGTCCATCATTAGCATCCTGCCCGAAGAGAGAAGTGCTTCCTACGGTGTTAGGTTACCGATTTAGTATAGGTACTATACGCAGATAATGAATATAACGACGTATAAAATATTATATGGCTATTATTATAACTCGTTTTGACTGGTTTTTCGAAAACCGGTTCGTTCGGTTATACGCTATATGCAATATGCATATATATATATAGGTAATATAATATAATATATAATATATTATACAAGGTTGGGCAAGTTAACGATACTTTTTTAACTCGTTAAGTTAAGTTAATTGAAAATAATATAAGCTAAGTTAAGCTAAAAGTTACTGGTATATTTTTTATTAACTTCTAAAGTTAAAAGTTAATTTTGAAAAAAAAGTAACTTAACTTAGTTAAAAGTTAAAATTTCTTAATTAGGAAAAAAAATTCGATATAGCTATTATATCGTAAAAAGGTAAAAAAGGATGGTTATTCTTTACGCTTAAAAAAACTACTGGGGACTTCTTCTGCCTGAAAAAGTGTATGCATATAAATATAAAAATACAACACGTCATTTTAAAACCCATGCATAAATAAGAAATCAGAAAAAAAACTTCTAACTTCCAAGACACCTACATTATTGTTTGATTCACACTAATGTAGTATAAAATAAGCAGTACCTATCACTTCAATATGTTTTCTATACTGGATAGACATAAACACCAGCCTCCATGTAGTTAAAAAGACCGGGTTCAGCTCAATATTCGCGAATAGCCAACGTCGCGGAGTGTGCGTGAGCGGTACATCGATTCTTAACTCTAATTGTAGGTACCTACTAAAATTGCGTATAGGTACCAAAAAGTAAAATTCTCATTCAAAAATTTGCATTGTTCTTCGGGCAAATTTAACTTAATTTAGATACTTTTGTATAAAGCTAACTTGAAGTTAATACGTTATAATTTTAGTAAAAAAGTAACTCATCGAGTTAAAAGTCAATCTGTAAAAAAAGTAATGCGTTAAGAGGATGTTACACTCGCATTTGTTGTCTCTGTCTATCTAATAGATAATATAGCAAAATCACACTACGCAGAATTGAAATTTTGGCGTTTAGGTTAAATTTAGAGTATGAACACCCATTACAAAATTTAAAGCCAGGCATATTGTCGAGTGAACCTCATGGGCATTTTGTAAAATATCGTCTGACGAAAAAGTTAAAGCTCTTTAAAACTAACAAAAAACTAAAATTGTCGTAACTTTTTTTTTCTGACAATATTTTACAAAAAGCCCACGAGGTTCACTGGAAATTCTTCTTCTCGTTAAATTCGATAATTGGTGTTTAAGCTCTAAATCTAACTAAAATGCCATAATTTCAATTTTGCGTTGTACAATTTTGCTATATTGCCAATTAGATGGACGGAGACAGAAAATGCGGGTATAGCATCCTCTTAAGTAACTTAGTTAAAATTAACTTGACTTTTTAACTTTTAACCCGTTAATGACCAGCCTTGATATTATATATAATATGACCGTTATCGTTTTTGAGTGGACACGTCGAATGCCGCGGACTTATCCGCATTCCCCGTTATTTCGTAAAAAAAAAAAAAAAAAAAAAAAACCGTATCGGAAACTCACCTGCCCATTGGCCGGTGGACCTGTAGTCGAATTCCTTGGCGGGCTCGTGGTCGGCGAACAGGCTCCTCTTGGCCACGAACTGCTGGTGGGCGCCGTATCCCAGGACGGAAACGCTCACGGCCAACACCGCGGCCGCCGAGACGGCGTTCAGGAAGAACTGCGGCCAGCCGTGCGGGTCGCTGACGTATGTGGAACTGATCAGGATCCAGGCCATGGTGCCGACCAGGCACGCGACCCCGGTCGTGGCCAGCGTGGCGTCTTTGGACTGTATCCGGGAAGCCATATCGTCAACGCGTCCACCGAGTCACCGACCCGCGAACGCGGCAAACTGTTACGATTTCGCCGTCGTCGGCGGTTGTGTATAATATAATAACGCACGTTCGATCCAACGGGCCGACGCGATTGATTAAACCCGTACGGAATGATCGTAAATCGTAAACTTGTGTATACCTACGCGTTTTTATAGCGGTCGTTCTTATCACCGCCGTGATTTTTTTATTTTTATTTTTATTGATAAAGCATTATAAAATATATTATACATAATATCACCTTCGACACTTTGTACGTCGTAATATGCGTTCGGCGATAAATAATACTTAGGTATATACAGTGGTTATTACAGTGGTTATATTAACGAACGAATCGATTATTATTAATCGTTTTAAGTGCGAACGATGAGCGATAAAATCGAATAAATAAATAAATATAAACACGCGATTGAGTCACAGTTGGCTACAAATGGATAGTGCGGACTTCCGTTTGATATTAGCGGGTAAATTTTATATTTTAATTGTATTTCAACGTTAACTATTATTATTATTATTATTATTATTATTATTATTATTATATGTGTATATATAGTTAAGGCTGCCGTGTCGGCCTAGTTTTGTTTTTTTTTTGTTTTTTTTTTTATCCTTAACTAAGCTACTCGAAAATTTCCAATCGATGTAATAACATTATGAGCCACACGAATTGGTACTGTTCAAGTTCAAAGTTAAATATTATCGTTGACCAAGGACTGGACAGTACCTAATCATACGATTTACGTTTAAAATATTTACTAATCGAATGACTTAACGATAGGTAGGTTTTGACTTTATTATTTATAATTGTTTTTTTTGATAATTTTGTTATTTTCGAAATTGTATAATTATTTGATTGTGATGACAGCTAGTGTCTTACTGTCGCAGTGTCCGTATAATATGATTTTCTTGTCACTTTATTATTATGATTTCTCATCAATAAAATTGTTCGTATAAAATAAAATTTCAAAAATATCTCATTATTGACATTTAAAACGTATTAGTGAAATTAGTATCGACAAATAAATGAGTAGAAAAAACCGAAATTATTTTTTTAACTTATTACTTATTTAATTCAATTATTATTTATTTTTGAAAATTAAATTGAAAAAAGAAAAGCAAATGTAGTACCTATTAAGAACATTTAAACTAATCATGTTGGTTATAGTTAATAGAAAAAAAATTCAGGTACTATTCCAGTTAAATAAATTTAATTTTTATAATTGAATATGTAGTTAATGTCCACCATTGATGAAATTATTACATAATAATATAATATCACCTCTTCTTGTACATGTAGTGTGTAACGGCAATTATCAATTATCACGATAATAGTGTCAACGTTCAGGGTGAGATGCAACAATATCGTCGAAAACATGTTTTTTTAACGTTTTAAAATAAATATTTCAACTTAAACTTAAAATTAAACATGATAAAATATTCTTAAAATATTTTACAACTCTCATTATCTTTCAATACACATCGTTCGTCACAGTAGGTACATCGTTGTATTTATGTCGAATTCGTGTGGATGACCAGTTATTATCGCTTCGTCAGATATACACATCGAATTTACAATATTAATAAAAAAAAAAAAAATGAATTTAAACATAACTACACATAATATTATAGTAGGTAGTAATACTAATATTAATATACTTATAATAATACACACATAAAACCGATTATTTTATCTGCGTAAAATTCGAATATTTATTATTTATAAATGTATACAGGTATGTGATAAAAATTTATTTAAATTTTAAATACAATAATAATTTTATTGAAAACTTTTTTTCAAACGAACGATTTTCATCGACGTTTAAAACAGTAATTAACGTAAACGATTTAAACAAAATCAGTATTGTTTTTTTTTTTCATTTTCAAAAAAAAAATAAAATAAAAATCCTGGTTCCGACCCACAACGAACAAAGTATATTCGTTCAAATTTCTATTTTTGTTGCTTGTCCTAAAAATTATAGTAGAATTAAAATTATATTACAATAGAGGTAGGTATATAGAGGTACCTGCACATTGAAACGGAAATAATGAATTTTTTAGTATTTAAACGATCAAAGTAGTTTTTTTTAAAATTATGTAAAAAGAAAAATGAAAAAATAGTACCTATAGAGTTGACGTTAACGCGGAACGAAACTAGTTCTAAGGGGGGGGGGGGTGAAGTTAAGTGTTAAAAAGTTGTTCAAAAAAGTCCACCGTCCATTAAAATATATATTATTTATAGTAAGTGTATTTTTTATTTTTTTTTTCTAAGATAGGCGAGTTGAGTTTTGCGATTAAAAATAAAATTAATAATAAAACGTAATTATCGTATACTGTTTTCTTCTTGCCCGCGGACTGCCGTGGCCGTTCAGGCGTAATCGTAGGCGTTACCGGCTGAGATGTCGTGGCCGTCCGCACCGCCGTCTGCGGTGGCGGCGGCGGCGGTGGCGTGGCGACGGTACCGGCGGTTCCGGCGGCCGTGGCCGCGGTTGACGTACTCCCGGTTGGCGTACAACACGTAATAATAGTTGTCGCCGTCGTCGCTGTCTTCGTCGTCGCCGTCGTCACCGCCGCCGTCACCGTCACCGTCACCGTCACCGTCACCGTCGATCGGTGACCCGCCGACGCCGTAGGCGCGCAACATGGCCAACGTGTACACGTACACGAACACGGCGAAGAACAGCATCAGGCACACGACGACGACGACGATCGTGCCGCCGTACACGGCGAACACGACAGCAATGGCGGCGGCCGCGGTGAACAGGGACGGCCGTAATATTATACCAAACGATATACGGACGACGACGGTACGGTGTGCTCGCGGCGCGTACGTACGGGTGTCGTGTGGCGCGTGTACGGCGCGGTAATAATAACGT
The DNA here is from genome assembly GCA_025469235.1 of Pemphigus obesinymphae. Classification (NCBI taxonomy): domain Eukaryota; kingdom Metazoa; phylum Arthropoda; class Insecta; order Hemiptera; family Aphididae; genus Pemphigus; species Pemphigus obesinymphae. The sequence continues at coordinate 798 of JAIPRL010003390.1, read as the reverse complement.
GCGACAGATCCCGTCCCGTCGGTCGCAGTGTCGGCCGCTTCCCGTTTTTGGCGGTCATTTTCTTCGCGGGACGCGCCGCTGTCGGCGCGTCTCGTGCGCACGCGGCCCGAATCACTTTTCGATCCAGCGGCGGATCGAGGGAGGGGCGCAAAGGGCACGGGGAGCGTGTATCCTTTTACGTTCGTTCGTCGAGGAACGTTTCGATGTTATATTTTTTTTAAATATCAATTTTCTTTCTAGAAAAAAAAAAAAGAATAAAAATAAATAATCGCCATTTAAAATTTTCAGTACGTCGTCTTAATATTGAAATAGTAATTAGAAAGGAAATTATCAGTCGGCATTTTCTTAACGAGCACTGAGCTTACGACTCGTTAAAAAACCGTTTTTCCCAGATTTATTTTTAGGCAATCATTTTTACGACGAAAAAAATCTCTACGTACGGCAGCCGACAGTGTATTTTTATTTCTAGATCGGTAGGTATATATGGGTAGGTCCGTTTTAGATTCTGAGCGTAGCGAGGAAGCTTATGGTTTTACAATGATGTTTATTTTTATTTTTTTTTTTCTGTAAACACTTTTTCTACCAGAAGGAGTGCTCCGATCTTTACACTCATACCCGGTTTCCGGTAGCAAATTGCATCTAGTTGGTACTTTTAAGAGGTCATTTTTCGCTTTTCATAATAGTTTTTTAATGCGTAAGCAAAAACTACCAAAAAATTACGAAAAATACGATTTTGTAAAATCGAGAATTTTAATTTCGTCGTAATTTCGAAAATAATGACTTTATAATCTTGAAATT